>OW052243.1:61586253-61899388 GCA_932526585.2 Philonthus cognatus | reverse complement strand
ACATACGCGTCTGTTTATTATCTCATAAAGAGCACGTTTTAGAAATAGACTCTTGTAACTGTCATCTATCCATATTGGTTACCCCGAATCTAAATCTCACCCTCTTGAAAAATATTTTCGGTCTTTAATTAATAGGTTTGGCTGTTTGGTGATGTTTTTGATTATCGATAATTAGTTAGTTTATTGTCGACATTCGAAGCAAACGTATTAATCCTCTTTATAAACGTTTTATGTATTAACGTGTTTTTAGTGTAACTTAGCTGTGTAATATTTAAATATAATTATTAGTATTTATATTTACTATACTTTTTAGTGTTTAATGTGTGTTCTTTAGATTACAGTGGTAAAATATTAGTGTAGAAAATAATATATAGTGCAGTTCATTTTAATTATTTTCACACAAGGTTATGAAGTAAATAATGTGCGTTTTTTTATGGTAGTATAATACCACTATTTTTGATTAGGATTTATTAAGGACCTTCTAAAGTTAAAATGTAATAATGAAAATGATTAGTTTTAATTAGCTCCAATAACTTTCATAATCAATTCAGACAAGAAATCTGTATGTAATTTGATAAAGGCATATGATGTTATCTTTGTGTCAAATATTGAGTACGATTAAATGACTACGCTAAGAGTTGTACATTTTTTAAAATGCCAATTATGTTTGCATTGACTGATGCGCTGATAGAAAAAAATCAATTATTTTCGAGGTCGGAACGATAAATATAAGATTCCTACATAGGGTTATAGAGGAGACATTGCCCGATTTTTTGCAGGTAATGCCAGACCTCTACTTTTTTAAAATTTTATTACAGCCCAACTAAAGTTAAAATTTAGTAGTGGAAATGATCCGTATTTAATTAATTCTCAATGCGTTACTAATTATTCAAATCAATCAAACTACATATTATTTAGTAGAATGATATATTGTTATCGTTGTGTCAAAAAAAAAAAAACGTGAAGCTAGAACGTGTGGTCGTAAAGTTGTGATTTTTTTAAGATAACGCTAATTTTGCGCACCGACCGTATTTCAGAAATGTTCAAACTTAGAGAGTGAATTGTGCCTCATAGAGTTCATCAAAAAATCTGAAACTAGTTTTATGAGTTTTTAAATGTCCGTAATAGAATACCTTAAGTCATTTTTTCAAATTTTCAGTTTTCAATTTTGCTCCAAAAACCGCTAGTGGACCCACTGTGCACCGCTTTCATTACTTTCGAAAAATTTACATAATGAAAACAATTTTGTTGATTGCAGCGTTATCTATCAAAGTATCAAAAAATGTTTTTGGATAAAACTTACTTACTTATCCCGTCTCTATCTAAATCTTTAATAAAAAATAGGGGTTCGCATTTAAGATTTCAAAGCTACCCTCTCCCCAGCCTCCCCTGGGGGTGGGAGGTTGAATTTACTTACAGAATTGGGTGTCCTTCTTCAAATCATTAAATATTTATCTGATTTTTTTTTATTCGGTGCATGGTTCTGAAGATTTTCCAGGTGGTACTTTAAAATGGGACACCCTGTGTATATATATATATAATTCTAATTCCAATACCACATAACATACAGGGAAGTCCATTTAAAATAAGCAACTTGCTTCCAATACAGTTTTTATGTCTATCCTGTATACAAGAAAATATTTTAGGTTTTTAGGATTGGTGAATAAACTTTTTTTATTTGAGGATATCTCAGACATCTCTGGTAACGCACTAATCGGATACTCTGTATAATCGAAGCTATTTGAATAGTTTATATTAAACAGTCTATAATGATTTTTTTCAGTTTTGGCATAACTGTATCAAATTTATATCTTTAAAGATTGAATGTATTTCATATTTCAAAACTGTAAAGTTGTGGAATATCTCGTTACAGAAAAACTTCTTATAGGAAAGTATTTGAAAACTTCAAAATTGATGGCGCAGGTGCATACATATGTTGATTCATATATCACGAAGTAATATGTTTCCCTAGCATTGTAGTCTCATAACTATTATTATAAAATTTAAATAATCTAAAAATAATAGTGATATTGATTTACTTAATTACATCCTTTAAAAAGAGTGACTTGCGAATTTATGTGCTTTTAAAAAATGTTAGTTCATGTAGTATTTAAATATATTCTTGTGTTGAAATGAAAAGTAAAGCCCTAAAAGGGATTATTTCCACCGCAAAACAGATCGATGTCGAATGGTGTTCCGTGAAAATCGATGAATAAATGAATTTCAAAGGATACATTCAAGGAAGAAACTGGGAAAGGAACGTGTATTGCAGAGCATCAGGTCCAGTGCCTACGGATATTAAATAAGAAATGAGGGCGGGGGATAAATGTACTGAGGGTAAATGGAGCAAAAGTATGGAGAAAGGGTGTTATGAAAATTGTTGTAAACTTCGGCGGAACTTTAATCAGTTTGAGAATGTAGGAATTAATAAGTAAATATATTGCCATAAGCGACATCGAGACTAAAATTGTGCTCAAGAGTTCTAAAGATGGATTAAAATTGTAAATATCAAATTATTCGAGTTAATAATAATGAAATGATAAATATTCGTTTTCTCGAACATTACTGTATTATACTAGTTTATGGTAAACAAGTTATAATAATGTAATATATTGAATCTTTAAACATGCGTTTAAATTACAACATATACAATCACTACGAATGTTCATTTTGAAACAATTTATAATTACATTACAATAGAAATTGATATGAAATGGCACAACCGGGGTTGTGTTATCTGCCAAAATCAATGATGTGATTTTAATATAATTTATATAACAAATAATTACAACTGTTATGTACTTAATTGAAATAAATAATATATAATCTTAATTAGACTCTTGAGTATCATAATATACATAAAGATTGTAAAAGGATAGAGAACGTTTCGGTTTATGTAAAATAGAGACACTAGGAACACATTTTGATCACAGCCTTTTTGAATAAAAATAACATGATACAATTTTTTTCATCACAACTATAAATAATTTGTTTTACATAAAATAACATGAAAAATACAACCAAAAATGTTGAATGTTCAATTAATTGAATACATTGAATAATTTCGAGTGGGGGCCACTTTTATAGAATTAAGCTTTATAGCTGATTTTCCTGTTAATAAAGTGAAAAATAATGAGAATAATTCAAATTTAAAACTTATAAAAAAACTTATAGTTTGTACACTTTAAACATAATATACACAATTACGAAAATGTTCGTATTAAGTGCAAACAATGAGTCTCAATTATTAGTACTAATTAACACAATAAATACCCATTAAAACAACTACTTACCGTGGAAATACACCGCGGGATATTAAATTACACAATGAACTATTTAAAATCTTACTTGATTTATTATAACGCTATATCAAAGTATATGTAACATTTAGATCAAATTCTCTTCAAACCAACTAAAAAATGAAAATAATAAATTAAAGGAGAAATTAGAAATGAAAAGGACTTGGATTAAAACTAATGCAGTAGGTCTATCCTCTCGGTCCCTGGGTAGACACATACGCGAGTTCACCGCATAAAAACACAAAACCAGATGGAAAAATCTAACAACGTGCTACCAAACCAAGGCTTACTTACCAATACCGGACCGCAAAAAAACAAAGAAGTTCCTAGAACTCTCCAAGCAAAACCTTCGAACACTAACCGGCTACATCACCAGACACTATAGCTTCCAAAAGTGCCTCGCAAAAATGGGAATCACCAATGATACCATATGCCGAGGATGCAATGAAGAAGATGAGACAGCAAGGCACATACTTCACGAGTGTCCGGCCATGTCAAAACTAAGGGATATTATGTCAAGGGCAAAACCCCCCCAAATGTGAAGAAACCGGATGGAACTGGTCCGTCGCAAAATATTAGCAATTGCTAATAATGCGGAGTGGGTCTGACCATCAAAAGGGAGGCATTACAATTGGCCTAAGTGAGCACGGCTGTGGCTACCCTCCTAACAACCAATCCTTAATCTCTAAAACTAATGTCTTAGGCCATCTATAGACGCGTTTCGAGATTTATCTCTCTTCAGTATAGCTTTGCTCATGAATGAACCTTGAATGAACCTTGAATGAAAGGTCGCCAAAGATTTTAAGTCAAATCGCATTTCCGGTTTAGCCGGAAATGACATTAACTTTCAATTTTTCTAAATATACATGATGGATTTATTTGATTTTTAAGTACATGTAATTCTGCAAATGTTTCTTTTATAAATATATCTTTATAATTAACAAAATTATTAAGAGATTCATTTGAAGAACAGGCATTCTGCATACCTAAATGAAACGTCATTTCTGACAGGAATCATTGACATTAGGTACGATGTGTTAACACAGTCGATGTCGTGGAGGTTAATCATCCACTAGATTTTTTTTATATGCAATCAAAGTGTTCGGAAAGTCGAGTGAGGGCCACTTCATATTTTTTTTTAAATTTTGGTTAAATACATATAATGTTTGATTTCAAAAAAAATATTATTCCTTTTTGTTTCTTCGAACTATTGTTACTAGAAGAAATTAACCTTTATTGGCACAATAAAATAAATACTATATACGAAATACTAGTATACGAATTCAAACATGTTTTCCTCGTATCCTACATTAAAATTATATAAATCGACAAAAACAAAAGCTGAAGAACGAACAATGTTACTATAAATTTTAAATATTTAATTGACGAGGCAGATACAAACAACAAATCACCACACAGTGACATCATCAGCCTGATGAACAATGAATCATTATTATGTGTTGCTTATTTTTTCCATAATTTTAATTTAATTTGTTTTTAATTCAAAGAAGTATGTTCTCTTATTTTTCTTATAATTCGAAAAGGGAGCGAATTGTTGGTATAAAAGAAGCAGAAAGACCTGCTTCTTTGATGCCAACAATTCGCCCCTTGAATAGATATCATACCACTATAGCAAGAATATAGTCTACATGGTATGAAGAAGGGGTTCGGCTGTCCAGCAGGAAGACCACATAGTAGCAAAGGCCGTGAAGATTGACTTGTAAGACTAATGGAGCACAGCGGTTCCAAATAACTAGGTCTATTGATGTCAATTCGATGAGAGCTCTTGATCGTCTTGTATCAATGGCAACAATTTACAGGCGAATCTTAAATTTTTGTCTGCATTCGTATCCTCTTTATCATACATAGTGTCATGAAAGGCGGCCCTGGGATGACCAAAGGAACGATTGCCTATAATGACGAGTCCAGATTCTAAATAGCCATCTATAGACGCCTGAATAATTTGACCCAAATTGTTACATTTGCAGTATTTTATTGTATGTAACAGCAAACACTTGCTTTATAATCCAATGTCCATCGGGACATTAGCTCGAGTAGTAGTTGTTTCAATGAGTGTTTGATTTAGACTTTGTAAGACTGTTACGTCAGTTTTTGAACAAACGATTAATTTGGTTGTGATAGAAATATAATTTGATTGTATTTCTTTTATTATTAAATTGATTAATGTTCCTGCATTGGGTTTTTTTGTCTCGACCCGTCTGTCTGCATGCGATTCGATCCGCGCCTATATTTTTCGCGTCTTACGCGCACTCCTCTCAGCAATTCAGGAAAACGTTCAAGCAGCCATTGCAGAAAAGTGACACGTGCGTTTGAGTGTAAAATTTTAAACCATTACTGGTTTTCTCAGCTTAGAGGGATTTCCTTCCATTCTAACAATCATTCAGTGAATTATTTTGTGAGTTTGGGCAGGTGGTGGCCGAGCGGTAACGTCGCCGGGCTGTATCGCTCGGCGAGCCACAAGTTCGGGTTCGATTCCCGTGCACGGGGAGACTTTATTTGAAAAATAATGTCTCGTCGTGACCCTGGGTGTGGTATGAATGTGAGTGATTGTCCGAATGAATAGTTAAATACTTCAAATTGTAAATTGTAATAAATTAATTGATACAAAAATATAAACATTGATGATGGCTAATGGGCAAGTTCCCCAGGCCAGGCAAGACCCACAAAAAAAAAAAAAATTGTGAGTTTGTGTACTTTACTGACGCCTCGAGCGGAGATAAGCGTGGCATTTCTTATAAACCTCAATTCCATCCAGAGGTAAGCATTTTTTTGATTGATCAAAATAAATCTAATTATTCCGAAAATATTATAGGTTTTTCCGCATCGTTTACTTATTCATTTAAATAATATAAACTATAGCTGCGAGAGAGATTTATTTTTATTGCTTTTAAGCCACATACCATCGGGAGTTAAGCATTTTTTTGTTTGTTAATTTAATAAGTTTTTAATTATTTGGGAATTATTCTAGGCTTTTTAGTTTTTTTTTTCTTCGTAATGCTAAATCACGGTTTCATTATTATTTTGGTAATAATAGTAACCATAGTTCCAAGAAGTCTTCTTACTGGTCGTGGCCGTCGTGTTGGGTACGTAATCGGACTTCAATACAAACCCTTTTGGCGTGCTAGTCGTTTTGGATTAGAATAGGTTGGAGATTTAATTTTTACTACAATTTTTTTTTTGTTTCTGAAACTGCAAGTTTGAAATTAGCTAAAGTTAAAGTAAATCATTTTTTGTTATTGATTTTTTTATAAAATACGAAGATTTTGAAAAGACAGATTTTAAGTCTTTAATATTATCAATTCTAAATTATAGAATAAATTAAAATATATATCATTTTCCTTTATTATTGTTGTTACATATTGATAGCCTATTGTATGTAAACTTGAGTTTTGCTAATTGTGTTGTTTATCATTTTCATGACATACATATTGCAACATGTAATATTAGTAACATAATTCTAATTACCTTGTATAATTATTATTGGAAAGGGATATCTATATCTCCGTCAAAAAGTTGTATTTTAGTTTAAAAGATTTATTGAAAGGAAAATCAGTATATATTTTTTGTTTAAGTTTATTCATATAATTAATTGACATTTTAATTTATTTAATAAGTTGTATAACGTAACTTTTTCTACCACAATCTATTTTTTTATATTCATATTTATTTATTAAATAATAAACATTTTATATTATTATTGGGAAAACTTTGTTTGGTGTCTTGTGAATATATGAATTCTGTTGAGATCGTAGTTCGTGATTGTCCTTTTGTTAGCTAACTAGGTAAAAACTGCGTCACAAGACTAATTTGTTGAAAATTTCTTTTCGCACTTTTAATGTTTGAAATTTAGTTTATGTCCAATCCAATACTTGGTGTGGCAAGTCTAATTATATTTTCAAGAGTCTTTCAAACTGTTTCTATATTTTGACTTTGTATATTTCATTTTAGAGAATGCACGCTCACAGATATACCTGCGTACTTCAGAACATAGAAATAGTTATGTCCAAAGTCTCTTATTTTTTGTATATTTGTCTATATCCGATATTTTGTTGATGCAATAAATGGGTCAGCACAAGGTCGCATAATTCCATTTGGTATTTAGGATCAACAGAGGTTATATCAATATTGAATGGTTCACTGAATAAATGTATACCATGATGCCAAGTTTCGTGAGAAAAAGGTAAACACTGTGGCTTACCCTTCTTAAGAATAAATTAATAATCAATCTCCCACCGTTTTTAAAATTCTTGAGTTTTAACATCGATCTTTATTTTATTAGTAGCGCTTATATCACACTACATAAAATGGTAAATAACCCACGAGTTGTGCACGCATCGCATAGAGAGATGTTTGGATTTAAGTAAATAACCAAATTATCGCTTTGGCGATGTGGTTAATACTAACTTCCTTTAGGTAGTGCTTGTGAGCCTTAGGCGAAATATGTATTAGTTGGAAAACATATTTATTTAAAATTAAATGTAATGTAAAATAAACTTGAAGTCGTGGGCCGTAAAAAAATGTTTCGCGGTCGTATGCAGTCCGCCAAACGCCATTTAGACAACGCTGATGTAGACATATCAAAATATACACTTTTAGTGCACGCTACTATCGTTTTTAAAAAGCGAGGCATATCACTCTAAAGTTAAATATTTTGAATTCGGTAATTTTAAAATTTAAACAACAATAATTTAAAGATACATCATTACTAGATATGCTGATATTTTGCGAATTTTATTTGCAAAAATAATATATTTTTCAAAAGTAAGTAGTATTTTAAACTACTCGTATCGTGGCTGATTTTTATGCATTTTTGAAAATAAGGACAAAATCATGTCACAGGAAAAACGGGATATTTTTATTTTCAACTTTTGGTCGCCATAGCAACACATTTGTTTATAAACAGTCGCATGAAAAATAACATGGTATGCAAGTGTCATGACAGGTTCTTCATAATAAAACACAATTTCTTTTGTGAAAAGAAATGGTTTCGCATTGGACTTCTCCAATGTTATAACGAATGTGGACAGAGTTTTTCAACAGGTTTGCGACGGTTTCGTACCCCTAACGGTCTAGGCGCTGGCCAATGCACTTTGAGAGCGTTTCAAAAGCTGCTAGCAAAATTTTAAGAAAGTGGTTCTATTATGGATAACAAGAAATCAAAAAGACCCCATGTAGCAACAGATGTTGCACTTGCTAAAGTTTTACGAGAAACCCAACATTTAGCAAATGAAAACAAATATGGAACATCTAGTGTCAATAAAATAGCTGGACGTCTGGGGATGGGTAACATCACTGTATGGTGCATTTTGTGAAGGCAACTTATCTTGTTATGTTGTGGGGTCGGTGAGTCGTGTGGCCTCTGAGCCTTCTGAAAGTACCTCGACTTGAAAGATCTTTTGTAATTATCCCTGACCTACTTGAGTCCCTCAACGTCTAGACCTCTTGCGTAGTCTACAATAACTTGAGGGTTAATGTATCATCAGGCTTTAAAGTGACCGATGACAGGTAGTTTCCTCTTTATAGGGACAGGGCAGAGCATTCAAAAAATAGGTGCTCTGCTGTTTCGAAGGCAACTTAAGATGTATCCATATAAAATGCAAGTTCGTGATAAAACGTACTGGTACAAACAATAGATGTTTTTTGGACTGACGAGGCACACTTTTAACTTATTGGTGGTGTGAATACACATAATAGTCGAATTTGATCATTAAATAATCCGCATTCGGTAATTCAATAAGGACTTCACGATTCAAAAGCTACCGTTTTGTGCAGCTTTACATCGCATCTTTACCCCAGTATTTTCCTTTCTTTTTCTCCTTGCCCTCGGATACTAGTCCATATGGCAAGCTCAACATTGTATTAGGATTAAACAGGGATACAGTTCTTCACGTTAAGGGGACTTTCATAACGACTTTTATAATTTTTTCACATCACAATACTCGACCACGGATCGAAGGGATTACCCCAGTAATACAGTTTTGAAGGAACAATTTTGGATACCGTATTATCAGTAGGCATTTCCATGTAATTTGGCCCGCAAGATCACCAGATCTTAACCCTGCTTAATTTTTGGTTATAGGGATCTCTAAAAGAAAGGGTGTTTTTAACTAAACCTAATTCAATCTATCAATTGAAGCAATCCATTACACAAAACATAGCAGCTATTCCAGCAGACCTACTCAGAGCTGCATTTTATAGTATTGAAGAAAGGTTTCTTCGTGTTCAATAAAAAAATAGCGGCCATATACAACATTTACGATAGATGTAATATTTATAATAAATACCATTTCGTTCTGCACATACAGGCATTTTTAATTTCCAAATTGCTCAATCCTTGATAAAAAATATCAGTATTTCAAAATATGACTTAATTTTGAAAAACCCTATACATGTTAGGGTGTAGTGTTTTTTCATGCACTTTTCAAAACGGTAGAGTTTAACTGCGTGTATCTTCATTATCCAATTTTTGAATTTAATGAAAAATATAAGGTGGTTGCTAGAATTTATTTCAAGTGTGATGCATTAAACAAAAAATATTTAATATTTTTATTACCAGAATTATGTCATGAAAATTGAATACTAAACTTAAACTGTAGGTATAATAATAAAATCAAGACATTTTTATATCGAAATCAGTTTTCAGGCCGTAGAAAGAGATGCGAGTATTGCCACACAGCCTTCCTACGGCGATCATATGTCGTTGAAGCAGAGGGACAGATCATCATACAAACCAAGTATTTTGTATGGATAGATTATTAAATAACCGAAAACGTAAGAGCTTAATGGATTGACAAATTCAATTTTTATTTGCGTTGCTATATAAATATAGGTTTTATCTGTTACCTATATGTTTTTCAAATTTTTAAATATAGCCAATCAATTTATATAAAACCTTAATGTTTATCTTTTTAAAAATACACGAAAATATAGGATCTTTTTACGCATTTTTATTATTATCTCAGTAAATTATTGTGATAAAAATTTGATTTTTTCAATAATTATAAAAAACATGCCAAGGAATGTTAACCTGTATTCATATTTTTCTGAGATTTTTTATTTTTAAAACACAGCACTTGAAAGTGACATGCCTCGCTTTTTGAAAAGGATAGTAGACATGCTTTAAGTATGAGAGTTCGAATACTTTTAGGATGATTTGCATTTGATATTTAAGGATTTGGATACGAATTTATCCTACATAGCAATTAAAATCCAAGTTGTGTTAGAGTCATTGTAATGATTGTGTGAATCACAAGCACGGTCGTTTTGAATATTTTCACGTTATTCACATTTACATTTTATTAGATAACAATATTGAAATTTGTCCTATCATACAAAAAATGTACCAAATAATTCTTTACATACAGAATAAACATATCACAGAATTGAAATTCTGTGATATTTTTATTTTGTAAACTTTATTAAATACAAAACATTTATCCTCAAATAGCCAGCTAATAAACTAACACCTTCGTTATATTCCCGTTTATATATTACGTATTTGTCGGATATTTTCCCTTTTTAGTCGAGTTTCTGCTGTAATTTCAGAAATGCTTTAGGGTCATTAGTGGAGCGTCGAGGATTGCGCCGAAGCTAATGGTGAGCCTAGCGTCGAGGCTCGCGGCGAGGTAGGTCCATTTTATATTGCGTACTTAACATTGCGTTGAAACACGAGGCTTCGAAAGTGGCAACTAGATCATGCGAGTTAAAATGTAAATTAAGCGACGCGATTCGAGGCTCACGCTCTCACATTCACTATGTTTTGACCCATTCTCCGTAATGGGTCAAAACATTAAGAGGAGGTAAGCGTCGAGGCTAGAGGCTTCGTGTGAACTGGCGAGGAGATCGGGGATCCCCCTCTACTCTCCGCCAAGCCTGTAGTCTCGACCCTTCCCTCCTCACTAAGGCCGCTTTCTTGTAACTCGCCGCTATGTTGCGTCGCAATATTGTAACACCCTGCTACCTTGCCGCGAGCCTCGACGCTAGGCTCTACGCTAGGCTCGCCACTACCTTCGACACCAGCCTCGACGCTCCATCCACTATGTTTTACCTTAGATGCATTTGTACTCTTCATTTATATTATTGCTATGCTGAATAAATAAGATTGTCGTGACATTTTTTTATGTAAACTTACATATTTTCATCATACTAATTGATACGTTTATAAAATTTAATACAGCTGATATTTATAAATATAATAAAAAGTATCTATTGTTATTTAAACATTGATTTCGTTTAAATATCTATGTACTCCAAAGTTAAATGTAGTGTAATGTTATAACTGTACATTCAACTTTAACTTTTATTATCGAGGATATCATCTTTAATGTAAATAGAATATAATGGAAATGTATAAAAGTGGATCGTGTGAAGTACCTGCTTTAACTTATGCACATTGAAAATATAATATCAGATGTAGTAAACTGTTCATGCAGTTGAGAATTTTGTTATTTTATCTGAAGTTGGGGTTTTCTATTTCATTAATTTAATCGTCTTTAAACCTACAGGTTTTTAATCAATAAGATCTTTAAAAGTTTTACATTCTAAAAATCATTATATTTTTAAAGAAGTTATTAAATAATAAGTTTAAAATATTTTGTAGATATTTATAAAAAGTGCAAATATTTCTAAAATGGTTTTTAATATATATATATATATATATATACATATATATATATATATATATATATATATATATATATATATATATATGGCACTACATTTCTTGTGGAATTTCGCCGCTTCTGCTTGAAGCCCTCACAATCCTTTTGTATTGGAGTGGATTAATCCCCGTATTTCTTCTCTCATTTTGTTGTGACGGTGTTAAAAATGTCGCAGAAAGTTGTAGACTTCGCTGAAATGCTACTCATTGACATGTTCTTTGGTGTGCGAACTGTACGAGTACTATCATCACATCACAGAACATTGAAAGAGTCAGAGTAGCATTTCAGCGAAGTCTACAACTTTCTGCGATTCGACATTCACTTGCACTGCAGATATCAGACCACAGAACTAGATAGTGCAGTGGTGGCCAACCTTAAGCATACCAAGCCCCAATTTTTTCACAGACTAGTTCATATGCGCCATTCAACGCAAGCACGTTTTTTACCTTCTTACTTTTACTTATGGAGTTGTTTTTTTATTTTGATTTACTATTTTTATATTCGGAACCCCTTCGATTGGCCTCGGGGTCGTTTTGGTCACTTCATTGACCAAGCTTCATGGTTCGTTCCTCCGCAGGACATGCATTTAATTGGCAATGTGGTATTACAGGACGTCGTTTGGTGTGCCTCGGAGCATTTTAAACAGGATATATTCTCGGAGTTAGCTGCTTCGAACTTATTGCGCCGCCCGCACGGCACTGGGATTGGTTCTGGTGGTTTGCTCTCGATTACATTGTAACTTTTGCACATGTATTAAAATTTATTTTGCAATAATCTTGTGAACGCTTCATGTGATGGAGTTATTACTCTGATCATAAATGTTTTGGTGTTATCTTTTTTTGCAGTGATGCCTTTACAGTAGCGATGTTCTACTCCTTGCGCCTTTAATAGTTCACTAATTGCGGAATCCTCGATTTCTAAATCGACACTTTTGAAAATGTAGCAATATGATGGCGCAGGTGTCCCGCGCTGCGCAGTGCTCGCGGCTGCGTTAGTATTTCGGGAAATAGCGTGTTCAATTGCGATTCAATCGTCTTTGAGTCGACATTGGGTTTTAATATGAAGCCGTTTTGTGTTTTGAGGATTAATGCATTATCGTCGTTATCATGGCTTAACCATATTTGTGCGAATTGTATTCTGGATAAAATCTGTGTGGTAGTGAAAGTATATGTGTGTTTAAAGTCTGATTGGGAAGTATGTTTCATGTTGTTCTGTGGTGTTTTTGACGATGGAATGTTAGAAACCGGCGTGTTTGATGTGTGAGCGGTGGACATTTTTTATTTTGTCTGGATTTTTCTTGTGCTGTACTAGGTTGTGGGCTAAGGTGTTTTAATACTGACAACAGCACTTTGTTGGTTGTTTTTGGTTAATTATATGTACTTGTAAGCGTGGAGCGTTTTTTTGCGGTAGGTTTTCCAATGGTTAGCTTTGGCTTCCGTTTTTATGAGACCACTTCTGTATACTCCCCACTAGTGTCTTCTTCTTGGTCCATAGTTCAGAAATAGCCCTTTTCATTACTTTACTGTGATAACTTTTCACTGTATGCTGCGAATATATGTGTACAATACAAAGCCTGCGCACGGAGTGTGTACCACTACATTTTGGTAAAATGTCAAATATCTTTATTTTTATGTTACAATGACTTTTTTAACAAAATGTTATGTAGAATCCAAATTCGAAATACAAAATATAGCATTCTATTCGAAATAAGGAAATTGGTATTGACTTCACACTCGACTACACAAATGCTGAAAAGCCCATTACAATGCAATAATCAGAAGTCCCTATACTTTTAATGTGCGGTTTGGGTGGGACACATTGTATAAGGCTACACAAATGAAATTATTTTTCGTTAAGCTCCAATCAACAATCGTTGAGCCCCAATCGTTGAGCTAGAATCTCAGAGTCCTTTTTAAGATAATCCGTTGATGTCTATTCGTACATTACATTCAATTGATTGACGAGCATATATTGCTGATCCTTCATATGATTAATAAACGAATCAAAACCTTCGCAATAACCACACTGATCTGTTTTTGCACATTTTTTGTGACAAATTTGAACGTCTTATCAGCATCTAGCCTAAATCAAAATCACTCTATTGATAAATGTAATACATGTGCTACATATTCCAAATTTCAATTCCTTGTACATTTTACAAATACATGAAAAATGTAAATATTCCTAACTATTGTTGTGTAATCGAAAACTAATCAGAAATTTCAAGTCTATCCCAAACTCTTAATTCTGGTTATAGTATGGACTATCAATTTATAGACATTAATAGTACTCTTAATATATAGATATAGTATATTGTGGCAACCAAAGATCGAAGATTCTGATGAAATTCAATGTATCTGAACGCAGAAAGGGACTAATGAAGATTGTGGCCGGCATTGACGCTTTATAACTGACAATCATATTTGGAGTTTCATAAAACTTATGTATACTGTACTGGTATACTAAAATATACAGTAGGGATTTTGAGAAATTAAGGGATTATCTGTAAATACCTGTACAAACGAATAAATAAATAATAAATATTTTCCATTACAGCATTTTACTTGACTGTATTACAGATTTTGTTTATAACGTGAATCGACAAATAAATAAATAATAAATAAAATTATTTTCTGATTAATGCTGTTAAGTAATAACTAATGTATTGTAATCTAATACAATACTATAAAATACTTACTGAGAGCAGACCCCATATCCAACAAATGTTCCTTAATGCTAGTTATTTGAATTAGAACTCGTCGTAATTAAGGTAGTTTCTAATATAAACTTTCCCTGCTGAGCAAATTTGCTTCAGCAGTAATAAATACACAGCTACCTCAGTTTGACATACTCTGGGGACTGTGTGCAATTAGATTGTATAGCTCATGCACGCCAACACTTTAGTTTGTAATTGAAATTAAGAAAAAAACAAAATTCTCAATAAGTAGGTACACATTTGCAGCTGGTAAACATATGAATTCATTAACAGGCCTGAACAATTCGTTTTAAATTATTTACGAATTTTCTCTTAGAATAAACATCAGAGAAAAAATAATACTCATATTTAAATAAAAACAATATTAATATTTAGTAAATAAAGTTAAATATTTTATAAATTATGTTTTATTAAAAATAAATACACAATTTAATGTTACTAGTATTATAAAATTATATTTATTAATAATAATAATTATACACATTTTAAATTTAAAATTTAAACAATTTAGAAAGCATTTGTGTTTTTAAATGCAATCACTAAAAAAGAATTAATATATGACCGAGTGTTATAATATCGATTTTTCTTATATTTTAGAAAAACAATTGAATTAATAATATGTAAATACGTTGAATATAAAGCTTTTCCAGTTAAAAGGATATCTAGTATGTAAATGTATATTTCAGTATGTGATTTCAGATTTATACAATATATGTGGAGGGCTTTTATAAACGAGGACATTTTATGCGCGCCATTATACATGCACCCTGCGGAAAATTTAATGGCCTTTGATTTTAAATTCAGTATTTGTAAACGTAAATATATACAAGCAAAAGCAAGTTTGAAGAATATTAAATTATAAGAACATTAAAAGTGCGATTCTTTCGCAAGTCTACAACTAATTTGACTTACAAAGACGAATTTAAGCACAAATTGAACTACGTTCTTGGCTAATACTCCGACGGATAATGGATTTACCAATGAAGTGTTTGCTGTTACATACAGTCAGTCAAATTATTTACAGGCCATATATAGACGCGTTTAAAGATTTATCTCTCAGTAGTATACCCATATAGCACAAGTGCATCCTATGTACGTACTGTGGACGTAGAGTTTTGTACATAGTCATATCCTATCTAAGTACAGCATCGTCCGTTTTCGTCCCATGTATATACACAGTACGTCAATTTGTCACAGCATTGTACTAATTTCGGACGTACAAAAAGTTATGTAGATAGGACGTACACAAAATTACCCACATACGCCCTGTATACGCCTTGTGTACGAAATACAGCACACAATAAATATATTTTCCCTAAATTTGTTTCAAAGCATTATTACTATGCATAACGTTTCCTGTAAAACCTTTTTTGTGTATATATGACCACTAATTCAATTTTTGATGTTCGTAACTCTCTATTTAAAAGAAAGTTCCTGAAAAGTTGTGTTTAATAAGACTTCGAGGTCCTTGTCAGTGCTGAGGAATACTAAACATTTCCAACTATATAAGCCTATTTGTGAATACACTTACAAAAAATCTGCAACTACGCCATCTATATCCCCACAGAAAGTTAAATCTTATTTTCGGTTATGCATGTACTTACTGTGAACGTATATTTATTACGTACAGTGTACCATGGACGTATATTTTAGCACGTAGAGTGTATGTACAGTAATGTACATACACTATACGTACAAATTACAGTTATAGACGAATGAAAAAAAAACTAGTGATACACCACGTGCAAATAGAGTTTAACAAAGCATAAGCACCAGTATATACGTTAAAATGTATCTTTTTTTCAGGTTACGTACACAAAACAATAAATGACCAAATACAACTTGAACATATTAATCAAATGATTATTTCGAATACAAAACTATTTGAATTCGAAAGAATTAGCTTACGTTTTTTAGTTTGCACTAACTTTAAACATAATACAGGATGTTTCACCTAAAACTCTCCAGATTAATTAACAAGAAAGTAAAAATGTTATTAAAGTTTTGTTTGTTGTAATCAATAGATGTTATTCAAGGCTTCAAATTAAGAGAGAATTGGTATCACTCATAATTACGGTTTAGCTGTAAGAGGCGTGCGAGTTTAGAAAAGCCTGAAAATTTTCTAAACTCGAAATTTTACTTCATGCATAGTCTGGGAGTGCAATCCTTCATTAGACGATCCATAGAATTGATGTTGTTTTATATTGTTGTTCAAATGAAGAACCAACACAAATCCGTGTGCATTATTTGTGTTTTAATAAACTTAGCGTCTTCAATTTTAAAATATGATAAAAGTTATATAAAATTAACTTGTTTAATTTCAGGAAATTGCTTAAGCTTAAATTCTACCGAAATTATGTAAAATAATGCTAAATAAATAAACTACTAAAGAAACAATTTTAAGAATTATATCACAAAGATTATCTAATTATAAATTTAACAATTTTAATTGTAACCTTTGAAAAAATTGTTTCGAACAATTTTTAACAAAATTTCAAAAGTTCAAAAGGATCAGAAATTATTGAAATAAATGGAATTTATTAAATTAATAAACTATTAATTTTATTAATTTTATTAATTTTATTAATTTTATTAAATTAATAGACTAATATAACAAATATATATCACAAATTAAACACGTTTAGTTTAAAAATGAGAAATTGACGTTGTTGAAACTAACTTAATAAAGTCTCAGTTATACAACCATAAAGAAGTTAATGCCTGGTGTTTCACCTAAAACCCCTCAGACTAATTAACAAGAAAATATTTTTTTGATTAAAGTAAAGTTTCTTTTCGAATCTGCTAAAAAGTTTGAGCGTCTTTTATAACTTTTTTCAACAATTAGATAACTAAATGTTGACCAGAATTAAATTATATTCTTGGTAATATTAATATATAATATAATTTTTAAGGTATTTTAAGTTATGTATGCTAATTTTGAAAACTTGTACTACCTAAAATACGTGTATTAAAAGTTTTTGAAAATATAAAAATTGGTTATAACTTATAAATAGCCAATGCAATTTAAAATATGCATATGATAAAAATGTCTTAAAATATGCCATTATTTTAGAAAAAGCCACTTCTAAAGTTTTAATCATCGAATCGCATTTTCTCACGCCTCTGACAGCGAAACTGTAATTATGAGTTATACCAATTCCATCTTAATTTGAAGCCTTGAATAACATCTATTGAATTAAACAAACAGAACCTTTTGAACATTTTTAGTATCTTGTTAATTGAAGTTTTGGGTGAACCACTCTGTATATAATATTATACCTAAAATTTTTACCTAAAACTCTCCAGACTAATCAACAAGATACTAAAAATGTTCAAAAGGTACTGTTTGTTTTAATTAGTGATGGGAATAATCGATATACTAATTGGTAATTAGTTGATTATTTAAATATATCGATATAATCGATTATTATGCGGAAATTAGTATACACTAATTTAAGCGATTATTTGATCGGGTAAATTAGTAATTACTAATTTAAGTGATTATTTGATCGGGTAAAATAGAATATACCAGAACTGGGACGAATCCTCGTAAAAGGGATTCGAATCACAAATCCGAATCGCTTAATATGATTCGAATCACGAATACTCGAATAAAGGGTTCGTAAGAGATAAATATGATTCGAATGAACGATTTGAATCCTGTTTTTTCGAATCACGAATACAAATCCTTTAAGAATAAATGTGATTCTATTATTTTTTTGCAACCATTAACATATAAATATCGTTATCAGTTGTTTTAACAAAAATATTCAAAACCTAATTATTTATTATTAACACTGAACATCGTTGATAACAGACTAAATATCTGTGTTACTTTGATTAAAGATGTATTTGTGTGTTTTTGAACTTTACTCCAAATCAGTGTCTTGTACGCGTGGCGCATGAAGTAAAATTTCGACTTTAGAAAAGCGCCGTGAAAATTTGTCTCGGGTCGCTGCGCGACCCTCGACAAATTTTCTACGCGGGGCTTTTCTAAACTCGAAATTTTACTTCATGCTTAGTCTGGAAGTGAAAAAACTCGTTCAAAACTTTTAATTAAACTCTCTTTATAATAAAATCGACAAATGCCTGAAAATTAAATAAATAAAAAATTCTCTGAGTATCATTTAAACCGGGAAAGTCAGAGAAAAGTCATGGTATTCTATTTCCTACAGAAGAAAGTTATATTAAAAGGTCAGGGAAAAAAAATTTTGAATCGGGGAAATGTCGGAAAAGTGTAACATTTCAGATTGTAGCTACCATGTCAGTTTTACTTCAAATAATGTTACACAAAATTTTCAAAACAAGATTATTATCTTTAAAACCATTTTCAGTCATTTAATGTTTTTATTAAAGCAATCAGTTTGAAGTTTCGAAAGAGCGTTTCCACTCCCAGACTAAGTATGAAGTAAAATTTCGAGTTTAGAAAAGCCCCGCGTAGAAAATTTGTCGAGACAAATTTTCACGGGGCTTTTCTAAACTCGAAATTTTACTTCATGCGCCAGGCGTATAAAACAGTGATTTCACGAGAAATTTAAAAACACACAAAACACATTTTTTATGTTAATCCTCACAATTAATTCGAATTATTTTTCATGATTCAAATTCTTTTGTAAGTATTCGAATCCTTTTGTAAGTAATGGAATCCTTTCATAAATATTCGAATCCTTTTATGAGGATTTGAATCACCTACATTTGGATTCAAATACGAATCCTCTTAAAAAAATGTAACGAATCCGGATCACGAATCCAGTTTAACTAAAGTATTCGAATGCCTCTTTTGAATCTTCTAAAAGGATTCGAATGCAGGATTCGAATCTTAAATGATTCGAATCCTGCCCAGCTCTGGTATATACTAATTTAAACGGTCTAGGACGTTTTATCGCCGCCGATTCATCGCCACCAATTCATCGCCGCAGTTCCATCGCCGGGCCAGTTCATCGCCGGGCCAGTTCATCGCCGGCCGTTTCATCGCCAGGCCTGTTCATCGTCAATATTTATATAAAATAAATTTTAAAGGAAGGATCATATCTAATGATAAAATTTCAAATATTACCCAATTCTAGAAATCCTAACCTATCCTAAACTATCCTGACCTATCCTAAACTATCCTGACCTATCCTAACCTATCCTAACCTATCCTAACCTATCCTAACCTATCCTAACCTATCCTAACCTATCCTAACCTATCCTAACCTTTTTTTAATTTTTTTTTTATTTTGGGTTTTACGTCATCTATTTCCGCTGCTAAGGCCAATCATGACGCCGGAGATTAGGTCTACAGCTATCCGGGAATTTTGCCGAACCCGGTGGGAGTTCCAACCCACCGGTAGGGATCTTTAACGTGCACGCAATATCCAGGCAGTACACGGGTCCTACATGCATTTAACGTCATATCCGAGAAGACGGAGTGTTTGGCATTTTTATCCTAACCTATATAAATGCAGACAACTTGTTAGGCCGGTATTTGAACCCCGGTCCGTGGCGTGGCACTACAACACTCTAACCACTACACCACCAAGCTGCCCAACCTATCCTTACCTATCCTGACCCATCCAAACCTATCCTAACCTATCCTGACATTGGCCTGGCGAAAAACTGGCTTGAAATGAAACGTCACATTCCCTAATTTAAACAAGTATTTGATCGTTATCGTTATCACATTTTTGAAGTGAAAGGTTAACTACTAATTTTCAACTACTAATTTAATCGATTATTAAAATATCTCGCTTTAGAGTAATCGATTATTAAAATATATCGAATATTCCCATCACTAGTTTTAATCAATAGATATTATTCAAGGCTTCAAATTAAAATGGAATTGGTATAACTCATAATTACTGTTTCGCTGTCAGAGGCGTGAGAAAATGCGATTCGATGGTCAAAACTTTAGAAGTGGCTTTCTCTAAAAGAATGGAATATTTTAAGACATTTTTTATCATACGTATATTTTATATATGACTACTAAGACAATAAATATCCATTGAAACAACTACATTCCTTGCAAATACACCGCCGAATATTGAAGTATACAATGACATATTTAAAGTCTTATTTGATTTGTTACAGCGATATCTGATAGTATATGTAACATTTATAATTAAGGGAGTAATTACAATAAAAATAAAAGGGACTTGGATTAAAACCAAAAGATGGCCTATGACATTGGTTCAATATAACATAAGAAATAAAATCGGGAATATGTTAAAATTTGTTATTGTCAATGATGTGACAATTTGAACTAATTATGCGAATAAATTATTTACATAAGTTAATATTGAATGCAAATGACATGGATTTATTAGGTATGTTAAATATTAAAATTATTGTTTGTCGCAATTCGCGTGCTTGTTAAATCTAGTGGGAATTTACATATATACACGACCATCGGAAAGGACTAATAAAAAAAGTGATCTTTTTAAAAATACTTAAGCCAAACAATCAGTTTTATTCTGAAAATTCATACAAACTTGAAACTATATATCTTATAATGTTATAAGTTTGCGTAACGCTGATAATAGTACTAACAGACTAAAAAACTATATTTTTTTAATTGATGCATGTACACTTTTATAGTTCTAGTAATAATAATAAGAAGTTATCAATTATCATAACGTTGTAAAATTATAAATGTATTTAATAATTAAATATTGATTAAAATTAAATAACGAACAATAAACACAAAACATGTATCTTTAATAACAGTTTATTAAATCAAATTACTATGTGCTCCCTAATCCACAGGTAAGCCATAGCTAAAGCTAAGAAAAATCTATGTATTACGTCGTAAAACTGTAATCTAAAAAATCCTCGTGAAAATTCTACACCCGGACGAATCTGTAGATATACACTTTTATTTGCAGATTTATCTTACACTTGGCAAAACATTTTACCACTGTATACAGGGTGGTGAATTTTTCGATGCTCACCATTGGTATCTCGGAAACGATAAGATACACGATGTCGCTTAAATTAGAGAAACGTAGCTCATTTTAATAGCGATTGAGAATCTGAAAAAAATATGAACATTTTGATAGGTTTCTAATTTATCGCGAAAAAACTGAAAATTGTGATTTTAGAAAAAAAATAATATCTTTCCTGCCATTGGCGGAATTTTCATCAAACTTGGCAACTGTATATTTTTGGACCCTCTGTAGCGAATGGCGCCATCAGAAATATTCTAGGTACTCTAGATTTCGAGTTACGATATTCAACGTTTTTTATTCCTTACGGCAGCCATATTGGATTTTCACACTTTTAAGTAGACCAAAAATATAGCTTTTCAAAATGGTAACACACATAACCTCTGATTTCCAAAAAACCTGTAGAAATTTAAAAATGAATGTAAATATTTGCTTAAAACAATTGGAAGAATAATTAATAAACAGAGATAGGGGAAAATTTCACTTTTTTCAAAACTGCGTGAGAACAAAGAGTTCTGCGATACGATTAATATTTAAGAAAATATCAAGGAAAATCGAAAAAACGTTTAGAGTAAACTACCACTTCTGGTTTCCGTATTTTTACTAAAGGCATTTTAGGTCCTCATATTGTAACAAAAAGCTTAAGTTTAAAGTTATATCTCAATATTTTTAGGAGTTTTTGCTGTAAAGCGTCCGCAGAAATCCACGCAGACATTAACACAGACATACAAGCAGACATTTTCCAGAAATGGTCATAACCGTGTCAGAAGATCTCAAAACGGATATTTCCGCTAAAAATGTTGAATTGAAAATTTTCACGAAATCAAAACTTTTACTTTCTCTTTGTATTACATACGGGGAAAATAATAATTGTTGGAAAACATTTGTTACGATTTACTGGTAAATTATTAAACCAGTTTGCCACTTTCATCAGTGTAAATTGACAATGATGCATACACTTGTATGTATTTCTATTTTGGTTGAAATTATAGCTTGTAGTTGGTGTTTGCAAATCGAATTAAGTATTTATGTTATTGTTTTACTTATGCTGGTTTTGTTTGCAGATCAAGTTGATCTTTGGACTCAAAAAGCAAAAGGGTGCCCGTGTCCATGGGATAATCGTAACCTCGGATGCGCCTGCTGTGTTAAAGATGGTGGTTGCCTTTGTGGCAAAAGCGCCTCAAATCGATGCACTCAATGTGGTCTCCAACAGCACTGCAACAGAAGTAAGTTTAAATGTAAAATATTTCAATTTTGTTTTTACTTTATTATTAATAAAATTTGAAAATTCAAAATTAAACTGTGATAATAGCATTCAGATTACATTTTCAGAAAGTTAATTAACGCTCCAAGCACATTCCTGAAAACTTACACATAACTTCATATTTTGTCATCTGCAACGTAAATCTTTAACGACTTTTCTACATATTCAAAACTTTTCAGCCATAATTACTCTAGATTTGTTCGTTTGTGCTACACTAAGTTGCACGAAGTTCAGATTTGTGACCTCACGAGTTTATGAAGTTTTAGGTTAATATTTATGAAATGCACGTAATATAAATGGATGTTTTTTTGTGCAACATTCGTGCAAGCGTGTTTGTTGGAAAATAACCACAACACAAAGAGTTTTATATTTACAATTTATATTCTTAAATATCACATTTATACAGCCCTATAGATTTCCTGTTGACTTAATGCACATTCACCATTTGAACTGTTAGCAATAAACCAAGTTTAATCGAGTCGGCGGTAAAAAAAAACGTTATTTGGTGGGTATATCTGCAAGAATTAATTTATATTGTTTTCGTATTCAGTGTGTATAATTCACAACCTCAGTTTTTGACTGAAGGGTTGTGATGCGCGTATACAGGCGCTTACACTAATTATTTATTTTACTGATCTGCGCACCCCGCTGGAAAGTGGTGTTTTGAGGGTAACTTACCCCGGTTTTGTGTTATGTGTGCTTCGGTGGTTGGATCGCCTAAAGACACGATAGTCTTTTTAAGTTGGAGTTGTATTTTAACGAGCACACTTGCGCTGCACGCGTCTCACTCGACTTCTTCTCTGCAAGTGGTGCTATGCGCGTCACCCCTTACACGGGCACTTTCCAAGCGCGCGAATACTCCAAATATAAATCAAAAATAAAATATTCTACATTTGGTCCTTTTCACGGCAAATAAACAAAACCGAACACAGTGTATTATTATATTTTAAACATTTGTAAAAAAAGCACAAAACTTTGAAGACAATTACTGACGTTACTTTCGTACATTGACCAAAATTGAAAGAATTGACAGAATCGAAACGAGTTTTACTGTTTTTACAAAAATAGAGCGATTTTTACCGCAAACCAAATTTAACCCAAATCAATTTTAATCACATAGAATTTAATCGACTCAGCTTAAAGCTTGGTGGACGTTCAAAGTTGGAATTTATTGTTTCATCAGTTTTCTCGTGAAAAGTTATTGGATTACATTTTTTTAACAAATAAATGGCTCACGTTTTTTTCTAACGTCATAGAAAAATTCTTCGATCATTTCCTCCTATTATAATATATTTTTTTAACTATTTCCATTTTTAAAAACGTCAAATAATAATAAATCCCACAAAAATCAACACGCTTTTCCTAAGGACAATTTTTAAGCTCGATATTTAGAATTTATATAGTATTTAATTAAAGTTATTTCGTGTTTTTGTAACTTAAAAAGTATGTCATATACAGAGAGTTTTATGCAACACCGAACATATTCATAACGAGAATTTTTCTTTTAAGTATACATATGCAGACGTTGTACATTTTACCACGCTCGGTTTATTAAAAGAATACAATTTGAAGCTTTAAACGAGTGTTTTCCACTCCCAGGCTAAGCATGAAGTAAAATTTCGAGTTTAGAAAAGCCTGAAAATTTGGTTTGGTCGCGTAGCGCGAAGCGCGGATCGGCCAAACCAAATTTTCAGGCTTTTTTAAACTCGAAATTTTACTTCATTCGCCACCGGCACAAAACACTGATTCAATGTAAAGTTCAGTGGTGTGTTTTAAACTTCGTAATATGTCAGTGTTTTGTATCGGTGGCGCATGAAGTAAAATTTCGAGTTTAGAAAAGCCTGAAAATTTGGTTTGGCCGCTCCGCGCTACGCGTCCAAACCAAATTTTCAGGCTTTTCTAAACTCGAAATTTTACTTCATGCTTAGTCTGGGAGTGGAACACACTCATTTTAAGTTTCAAATTAAACTTCTTTTTAAAAAACAACGATTATCTAAAGATTGACGGCATATACACTAAAATTGGGACAATTGATTAGCTACGATTTGTAATGGTCATATAGGCAACCCAATTTACACATAACCTAAGAATTAAAGTATTTTATGAAAATGTTCGGTGTTATATAAAACTCTCTGTATAAGCAGTCAAAAGTGAATTTTTGTTTTGAATAAATGTTTTAAGAAAATGTTCATTCAAGCTAGGGCTTTAAGATTTTTTTTCTCATAAAAATAGATAGCTCAGATTGTTTCTAATATCGATGGTGAAATCTGTGAATTTTTTAAAACTTAAAATTTGCTTTTAAAAATATAATCACTAAATAAATAATAAAATAGCCACTTTTCACAGCGAGAAAAATTCTCACGAGTGATTTCCACTCTTTCATTAAGCATGCAGTTCAATATTGTTAAAAATAAATATAAACTTCCTTCTGTATTTGATAATATAATTTGAAGTTTTTCTCAATAAACATATTTTAAAATTACACATAGATACTAATAATTATACACCATTACATAATTTTTGCTTATATCTGCAATCATTTTTAATTTTACATTTTTGCTGATTTCGTAAATGTTTACATTATTGTCATTTTTTTTTTATAAAACTTTATGATGTGTGTTTATTTTGACCATTTTATTTAAAATATTAATAATTATTTAAAATTTGAAATTTTTGTTAAATATTGACATTGATATTTTTTCTTTTAAGTAAACTTTCACATATTCAATATAAAAATTTGTAAAACTAATACCCATGTGATTAAATCAAAGCAGTATACTTTGAACTTCACTTTAAATCAGTGTTTAATACGCGTGGCGCATGAAGTAAAATTTCGAGTTTAGAAAAGCCTGAAAATATGGTTTAGCCGCTCCGGAAGAACCAAACCGAATTTTCAGGCTTTTCTAAACTCGAAATTTCACTTCATGCCTAATCTGAGATTGGAAACACTCGTTAGAAGCTTCAAATAGAACGTTTTATTTTAACATTTTTTTCTTTTTCTTTACTTTTATTTATTAATCGATTCAATTCAATTATACTAAAAATTACAGAAGTCGAAAAATTATATTTATAATTTTTTGTTAATATCAAATTTTCCACATGTTGTTGATTTGCTAAATTTTTATGGTCTTTGTAGACTTTTATGATTTTGTTTGAAAATAATGATTTTTGTGAAATTATAGAATATTTATTGATATTTCTAATTTTTTATGCCATTTTATTATTAATAATGCATAGGTATTATTTGTTAAAGACACTCTTAACATTTACGTTAAATTGCACTAATCAATGACTCGTTTGCAGTTTTACATTTTTGTTGATTTGGTAAATTTTTGTCAATTTGTCCTAATTTTCACAACTCTGAAGTGTTTGTAAAACTGTATGATGTGTGTTCCTTTTACGATTTTATTAAAAATATGAATAATTATTTAAAATTTTAACATATTCCAAAATAAACATTTGTAAAATTATAACCCATGTGATCAAATCTAACCAGTATACTTTGAAATTCACTTTAAATCAGTGTTTTATACGCGTGGCGCATTAAGTAAAATTTCGAGTTTAAAAAAGCCTGACAATTTGGTTTGGCCGCTCCGTTTCGCGGAGCGACCAAAACAAATTTTCAGGCTTTTCTAAACTCATTTTTTTACTTCATGCTTAATCTGGGAGTTGAAGCTTCAATATCTGAATATATACAGCGCATACATATGTCTACTTAAAAAAAAGTTGCCTGTAAATTATTTATTGAATGAATAAAACACGAATTGTAAGTTCTACAAATTATTAGAATTAATTATTAACTACTAAGCTAATGTTCGATTTAATACCGACTCTTCTTTAACAAGCCTTAAAATTTGATTTGGTTGTTCCGCGAAGCGGAGCGAAAAAAACAAATTTTCAGGCTTTCCTAAACTCGAAATTTCACTTCATGCGCCACGCGTATAAGACACTGATTTCAAGTGAAGTTTACTTATTAACAATATTTTAGTGTTTTCAGTGTTTAATACGCGTGGCGCATGAAGTAAAGTTTTAAGTTTAGAAAAGCCTGATACCAAACTTTTTAGGTTTTCCTAAACTCCGAATTTGAGTTCATGCTTAATCTTGGAGTGGAAAACACTCGTTTATAGCTTCAAATTGAATTGTTTTAGAGAAACCATATGTTTATGTTGTTATACAGCTTTTGTCGTTGCACAACCTTTAATAATTTTTCAAACTTTTCTATTATTATTTTGTAATCTATATTTTCATAAAACATAAGTTAACACTCCCATATTTTTTTAGAAATCTTCCTTCCCTTGGTCCAAACTTTAAATATTTTATAATGAATGATAGCGATACCTAAAAAAAATCAAAAATTTCATATTAGAGCAATTTTGAGCAAACATTTTAATTGATATAAGAAAGTATACATATTAAGTTATCAAACATTTTATAAACGAAATATGAATTTCATTAAAACAAAATTTAACATGTATATTTTTTAAAAGATATTTTCGAAATTGTTTTTTTTATGAAACGTAATGAATAAAAATAAAAAGATACACCCAGAATGGTGCAATTATATACCATTAACTCATTCTAAAATTAAAACTAGTTATAATTTCATAAAACATTTTTTTTTTACAACTGCTGTATTTATAGGTTAGCTAAACAAAGAGATAAATTAAGTTTGTTTAGATACTAGGTAGATAAAAATATTGCGTTTTTATATAAAAATTGGAAACCGTATTTGGATGCTGTTGCTGGATGCGAGACTGGTGATTCGTAGATATTACGAATATCTTACTCTTACCCACTCTAATTGACGTAATTCGTCCACTGTGCGCTGCCTCGAAAAGAGGTTTCGAACACTGTTTTGAGAACTCGAAAGTCGCATTTTCGCTATCACATTTACCACACCTGTCATGTAAAATTAAAACCACGCGCGCAAAACCTAAGTTGGCAGCACTGATAAAGTTGACGGCTGAATTGTCAGTTTCGGTTGAATTATCATTTGATTATGGAATGTAGAAGTTGTGGATTTTAAAGAATGACAAAAAATAATGAAAAAAATTTGAAGAAGTTTGCGAAAAGGGTTATTGGTTTGAAGCAGGCGCGGATCCACGGGGAAGGAAATGGGAGAAGTTCCCCTCTCCAAATATTCAGAGTCGACAATTAAAAAATATTGTTTTTTTTGTTAAGTTTAAAATTTGTATACGTTGATTAATTGCACCTGGTTTATAATAACGTTAACAAGTTAGAGAAGCGATAACTTCAATAATTCAGGAACTCCTTGGTGGAATAATCTCCGTGATGACTCGTGACGTGGGACCACTAGTCGTTTGGAGATCACCTACGCGAATAAGCCCATCTTGTCCAGAATGCAAATTCCTTATCCTAGCCAAACGCCAATGTTGTGGAGGTAGATTTTAGTCTCATAGAAGTCTCGAAAGCAAATCATTATGTTGCAGTTGCCTCTATTTGTTGCGTAGTTGAAGTGTGGATAAATAAGGCTTTTGCCACACCTTCTAGAAAGAATCGTAAATGCTTTTTATTATTTTGTAGTTATCGAGTCTCCGGCCCAGAAGTAGATGGTTTGGCATCAGAGCAGTAGTATCCTGTGGGTCGGAGAATAATGGTACAAGTGGTCTTGAATTTAAAACTGACTCCAGCTGACAAATTACCGTAACCATGTCATCATAGGTCAACCTTATGGGTGAATAAAACCTTACGAGTTCTTAATAACTTTACCGCATTTTCATGTAACCCGCCCCAAATAAAGGGACCTCTTAGGTAGAAATATCCATCGAATTTTATTATTTGATATGTAATTTTGAAATTCTTCATTTTGTTCATAATCCTTTAATTTAACAGCAATTTCCTTAAAATATCTATCACTAGCCTTAAAATTAGTTGCATTATCACTAGTAATCTCTGAGCACATGCCTCGTCCAGCAATAAATCGCTTAAAGCAATTGAGGAATGCTGTGGAAGAAAGATTATTTGCGATTTCTAAGTGAATAGTAGTTTGAAAAACAGAGGCGCATGCATAAACCATAAATATGTGTCTGTTTCGATACTGCCTCTCCTTTTTTTGAAATGGACCACAATAATCCACATTTATGTACTGAGATGGGTGTGCGCGTTCTAACCGCGTTTTTTGTAAGATCACCCATCTTCTGATACAATTTGTTAGCGTTAAATCAAATACAAACAACGCAGCTATTGGCTAATACCTTTCTTTTATTTTAGCTAATAAAAAATGTGGTCCAGCATGAAGATTTTTTAAATGCTCATTTTTAATCAGTAAGTTTATGATTTTTTGACAAAATAATCGGATGGTGCTTATCAAAACTATAATCACCCTTACATATCCTCCCACCGACATGTACAAAAATAGGTCCATGGCTATGATTTTGCTACTTTTGTTCACGCCCTCACTCTTTTTTCAATTCTTAGATTTAATCATAAAAAACCATGTTTTGTGCCAGCTTAAACAGAACTAATGTTGATATATCTAACTCTATGGACAATAATATTATGGTATAATTCCTATTTATTTTTAATTTACAATTATCAGTGAACCTTAAACATGAAGAAACAATCCAAATTAATTTTAAAAAAGTGGAGAATTTTTTAAATATACGATCTCATGTTTAAAACAGTTTTTTTTAGTAAATGTTCCTCTCCCAAAATTGCTCTCTGGGCCCGCCACTGAATTTGTCGTGAGTGAGCTACGATACAGAGAGACGACTGTAATGGATTGGAAGAATATTTGCTCTAAGGTGTATACGTAGGGAAGCGTGCCTGAGAAGAGAGAACATGATAAGAGGTATGATACCCGTTTGTACAGATCTCCATTAAACTACCTACAACATAACCTATGCGGTGGATTGAAGTATGCTCATATAGGCCATATAACGTAAGTGTGTGATGCAACAACGTATTGTGCAATTTAACTAACATCATAAATTAACTAAAATTACTGCAAACGGACATAATGAAAGTAAAGTATAAATTAATTCGTAATCTTGCAAATAGAAAGTATAATAGAGAAAAGCGAGTAGATGGAAGATGGACGAACTGGAAGGGGGGACGAATGAATGTTTTACATGGGTGCAGCATCACAATATTTCGGCTGTCTTAGTTACACTTATAATAAGAATTTGACCTGGCACTTACAATTTAAAATCCTAACACTAATTATTTTCCTGTGAATAATCAAAATATATCTTTATAATACAATAATTCTATGACATGTTTTTACACACTCTCCATACTCGAATAAAAATAAAACGTTCAAATTATATATAATATATTAATAACAATGCTTTGTTTAATTTTTTGTAAAGAAAGATGTAAACAAATAGTAATTTTATTTGAGAGTTATAATAATTGTTCATTTATTTAATAACAATATTTTTGATATTTCATTTTAACAATAATTATTCTGAAATGATATTATAATTGAGGGGCTTATTGTAATAACATAATATGCCACAAGTAAACAGAACTAAGATATTGGACTTTAAAATTTGGAAAAAAATGTAAAATGTATTACTATGACATTAGGAATTGATTGTAGATTGTTTGACAAGTTTTAAAAGCTTCGGTTTGCATGTAAATATAAACATACTGTAACTTTTTATAAAGAGTGTCAAAAAATTAACGCAAGATTTGAATTTGCCGCTATTTGTGCAGTATATTGTTGAACAAAATCAATTTGACAGCTGAGAGTTTAGGGTAAGTAAAAATGGAGCGTTACACGATACATCACCGTGATTTCACTACAATATCTTAAAAATAATGAAAAGAAATGGTGTTTTTACATTGAGGGAGACTGGATCAGTTGGAGACGCTAAACACACTGGCCATCCAAAAACAAGCCGATCAAATGTCAATATCGAAGCAGTGCGTGAGAGTATTGGTGATAATCCTAGAACATGAATTCGGCGTCGTGGACAAGAATTGCAAATTTCAGAAAGCTCTCTACAGCGTATACTCACAAAAGATCTGTGTCTCCATGCTTACAAAATTCAATTTACACAACACTGAAGCCGTATGACCATGCACAGCGATGAGAGTTCGTTGAATGGATTATTGAACATCAACGAGTAAATGCTGATTTTTCGAGCAAAATCTTCCTAAGCGATAAAGCGCATTTTTACCTGGATGGCTTTGTTAATCACTAAAATTGCCGTATTTGGGGTTCCGAGAACCCACATGTGATTGTCGAAAAACAAATGCATCCACAACGTTTCACTGTTTGTTGCGGATTTTGGGCTGGAGGCATCATTAGATCATAATTTTTGAAAATGAGGCTGGTCAAACAGTGACTGTTACTGTTGCTCGTTATCGCGACATGATAACACAGTTCTTTCTGTCGAAATTGGATAATATTAATGTGGCCAATATCAATATGTAGTTTTAACAAGACGGTGCCACATCCTATACAGCCCTGCATCAACGAAATTCAGCCACATTTATGCAGAATGGTCATAGAAAATTTTGACAACAGAGTGCGTATGTGCCAGCAAAGCCGTAAAGGACACCCTTTATTACTGCTTAATCAAATCAATGAATAATACAGAATTTTTTGGTTGTGTGGCTTATCATGTTATTACAATAAGCCCTTCAATTATATAAATTGGCACATTTTAATATGCCGTACAAGATGGAGCACGACATGTAGCGCACACTAGCCCGAATAATATATGTCACATCTCGTATGGATTTAGCGCATATGTCAGGCGAGTGTGTGCAGTGCTCCATCCCGTACGGCAAATTCAAATATCTCAATTTTAACGAAATGTACGGACGGGCCACCGCAAGCTTGCGCCTACTGACATCACTAGTTATAATCACTGGGCGGAATTTGGCAAAGATTGCCCGTGAACAGCAGCCGCCAAGTTAAGTAGTGCACACAACGGACGCAACTGCGCGCCAAATACATAATTAAGAATTTTTATATAAGTAATCTTGTACACTTTCCATGACAGCATTATTTGCTGGTTTCAAAAAATATTATACAATCCTCGTGCGTGAAAAATTTTCCTCCGTTCACGCATTTAAAGACACTCGCTTCTTCGTCGCTCGTGCTTCAAAAATGCGTTCACTCAAGAAAATTGTTTTCCCGCACTTGTTTTGTAAATAACTATTCCAGTCTTGCCAATTAAATATCTGGACCATTCTGATTAAACGCGAATGCGTTTGATTATGTTTTATAACAACTTCCTATCAAGAAATTGATTATAACACAATCTCGTGCGAATGACATTGTATTTAAACAGAGATTGTGATCCTTTAGATTTAATTAATTTCTAAGTACTTAGTACATTATCAGTAAAAAGAAGATTAAAATAATTTAGATAAAAGAAAGTTTAACAAAAATGTAAATTGATAGACGTATAGAAACAAAATTAAATCACGATAATTAATTATTGCAGTTATGCTATTTTACCTAATTTTTGGAATCTTGGACTTGGATTAATTTTGAAAATGTTTGTTTTCTTTTTTGTTTGCAATATCTACGAATCCTGAATGAATTACATTGATAAGTATTTTGATTGTTTATCATGCATTTCTTGATATTTTTGAAAACTTTCATAATCCTGCAATGATGAAATTCTCATATTTTTTTACATTCCTTACATATCTCGACCATTCGATCTTTTGACTTCATTAATCATGTTATTTTATAACATTTATGCCGTTTTCGATATTTTTTGGTTTGCCACTTTCTATTCTAATACCTTACATATACATACATACATGTATTTTAAATACAGAGAGCAGTTTGGAAACGATTACTTTAAAATAAACACAGCATTTCTGTAATTTCCTAAAATATACAATTTATTCGAGTTTGAGCTTGTGTTTCAAGTTGTTATATTTTATTTTGTCTATATTGTTAGCACAAATGGGGATCTCGAAAATTATGAGAGAAAGAGAAACGGATAAATAGTCAAAGTAGTGAATTTTATGAGCCGAATAAAAGTACACTTGTAATAAAAAAAAGTGAAGGGTCACTACTATCGTTTTCAAAAAGCGAGGCAAGTCACTTTAAAGTGCTCTATTTTAAAAACAAACATCTCAGAAAAAATATGAATACAGTTTTACTTTCCTTGTCATGTTTTTAATAATTATTGAGAAATTCAAATTTTTATAACAATTATTTCGAATACATATCAGCATTACCTTTTAATATAAAGGGTGTTTAAATATTAAGTAGGCTTTGATCCTGTGTTTTTACTTACATATACAAAATACGCGCCTGCTTTATATAAAAAATATATCATTAAAATATAACAACTTTAGAATCAATAATGAATTAGGTAAAATGTAGTTATGAATAAAATATACGAGTATAGTAAGTATAGTATGAATGTTATATCTATGGCTTGCTTACTTCCGATTTCCTAAAATATGGTGCCCATATACAGGGTGAGTTTGTTTTCATGTTCTCTATGGGGATCTCGGAAACTATAAGAGATAGAGATACGGTTAAATGGACAAACTTGTGCAGTTTTGCGAGCTAGATAAAAAGACATTTGTAAAATTTTCTAAAAAGTCAAGGGTAGCTAGATATTTTGAAAAATATGAAAAGATTTTTTCCAATAGATTTTTTTCGGTTATTAAAAGAGATAGAAAAAAAACTGTAAATGGCAAAGCTTTAGATAATTTTACACTGAATAATATCACTATTTTCACTATTATTGTTGTTAATCACACTTAAAACATTAACGTTGTGGAATGGCCACGATGTGCACTGACTCTCGTCGTCCAATTTGTAATAGTGGCTTGTCATTGTCTAGATGCGCAAAGTAGTAAAACATCACGTAGCGCCATCTATTGCAATAATAATATAGTAATTTATATTTGGCTTGACATTGTTTAGAGATGATAGGATCGTGGGTGATAGGGGGCGTTATCACCTTCGTTTGAGACCTTCGAGGGGGCAGTAGAAAACGCAGAGAAAATTAAGGGGCGTATAATTTTATGGCGGTGGGCAAAATAAGATTGAGAACCTATGGTCTAGATATACAATAATTACTAAATATCTCGGTTTAGTAAATATGTGGCTTAATACTATTTGACAATAAGCTCTTTATTTGTCCTTTTTTGACTTAGGATTTTACTATTCAGTCACAACTGAATACATTATTGAGTTGAAGTCATATATTTTCTATTTCAAAAAAACAAAATGTTTAAAAGCTATGACCCAATAAATTTATAAAATAATATGCAAACAGCTATTAATTTATTTTTCGTACTAATTAACTAACAAAATAAATATTATTAACTTAATGTTAATTATCAAAGTTACTGTACAAGAAACATTTTCCAGTGATCGCTCACGGAACATTTATTTAACGCTTCATGCTTTTGTTGTGTTCGACAAAATGATTATATTAAATATACTAAAATTAAAAATAACCTCCTTTGAGTAACCATGCTGAATTAATATATGTGTGTTTTATACAAACGTATAAAAATGATGCACATAGCTAGTGATAAAATAACACCAGAATATTTTAATTCTTTATTGATAACTGTGCATACGTTTAATACATTGATATACAATATTTTATATCTGTTACGTTTTGTACTAATACATGTTATGCAGGACAATACGCTTTGTTTAATAAATATTAAATATTGCATTGTAACACACAAAAAACAAAAGTCAAGTATAAAATTATCAGAACTGTTTAATGCGTTTAAATTTTGATGTAAATGGAGGGATTCAATCTGCAACTTTTGTGTCTGTTTACATTTTCTCCTAAAATTGTTAGTTTGATTACAAAAAATAAAATAATACATGGGCTCATTTGACATAACTCAGTTATTGGTTATTATTTATTAAGAAAAATCAAGTAGGCTGATTAAAGCCCTACACGGCCTGGCCCGGCACGCTAGACAATTTTGCAAGCCTGGCCCGGCCCGGCCATAATATAATTAACTTGAGCCCGGCCCGGCCTGCTTAATTAATAAAACAGACCTGGCCCGGCCTGGCCCGGTTAATTAATAAAACAGACCCGGCCTGGTCAATATTTTAGTCTGAATAATTAAAAATTTTTCAAAACACTAGTTTTATAGACACAGTTTTCAATTAAAAATAAAAAAAATCAGCCAGGCTCGGCTCGGCCCGGCCCCTTCTCATATTTTGGATTGGAAGCCCGGTCCGGCGCGCTTGTACAGAATCGAGGCTCGTGCAGTTCTTTAAAGCTGATATCAAATGAAGTCATACTATTTTCTCAAATTTCTAGAGAGTTTTATACGTATGGACTGAAAATATGTTGCACAACTGAATAAGACTTTATTGAAAGAATGGCATATTCTTAAACTTGGAGAGAAAGGGGTTTTGAACAAAATGAAAGACCTCCCTTATTTTTTGCTAAACAAATCACCCATTAAAATCTTTCGTATCAATTTAGAAACACCCTGTATATAATATCATTATTTACATTTTATTTTATTTAATTTTATTTATCAACGGAAATCTCCTTTATACATCAATACACAATTAAAAATAGTGATATAAGATTAACATAATATTACTTTGAAAAACATATAAATAGAGTGAGAAATATAATACAACAAACAAAAATTCACTAATTCACAATATCCAGATTAATAAACTGTAAATGGCGTTTGAATACACTGTAAGAATTACTAAAAATGTAAAAGTTGGGATACAACATAAGGACATTACAATACCGCATTATACGTGCCACAGGATTATGGGAACCATACAATGTTCGATGGAAGTTTAAACGAAATAAGGGCCTACAACGAACTGGAGTTGTTAAAAAAAAATTAAAGTTCAACAATGATAATAAAAAACTGCAAAGTTTAAAGTTATCTTAAAATCAAATATGGTAGTAGATTCCTCATTAAAAAGTATATTGTAGAAGTTGTAAATGTCTAGTTTCAAAAGTTACTGATTTAACAAATAAAAACGAAATTAAAAAATCAGTTATTTGACAATATCTCGAAAACAAAAGTATATATTTCAAATTTGTTTACAGATTATTATTGGGCCTTAAAATAGGCAACTTTGCAATAATTAACTGACACTCTATCTCTCAAGTGACCGAGATCCCCTTACATTCTGTCGAAATAAGGACATCTTGTATAATGACCAATTTTTTAACACGTTAACCCCCATAGCATATATTGCAAACATTTCGGGTGGGCTAAGAGGTTTTTTTGTATTTTCAATTTTACGCTAATAAAACTCTTTATCAACTATATTTCTAGTATTGATATTGGCAAATAACCTGCACAAGCCAACGTGATCCATTACACGTGTAAATATTCAAATTTTGCAGTCGTTTAACGCCAGAGATCGTAACTATCTTGACTACCTAGCGGTCCCTAGGGGCAACTCTGACCCAGACGGTTATACAGCGGGCCCTGGAAGGGCGGTAACGTGTTAAACCATAGGTTCTTAGCCTTATTTTGCACATCGCCCACTTCGAGATTTTTTTTTCTAGAGCCCCCCCAATTTTTATTTACTTACCATCTGTCGCGAATCTGAAACAGTTATTGCTACGATTATATGTTATATGGATATGATATGATGATACTATTTCTGAGTTTAAAGAAGAATGTTTCATTGAGAACAATTAAAATTCATACTTTATTATATTGAGAAGTATTTTTATTAACATTCAAAAGACATTGAATTTCTAACTTATCTAATGAAAAGGTGTCGAATTTTTATTTTACTTTTTTATGTCTATCAGTAATGGTTATTTCTTAGGAAGAGCACAAATTACGCACCCGTCATATGTACCACTAATTGTATGTCACGATAATTTTTATAATAATAAATGCCTAGTAGAAAATAAACAGTAACATTATTAACTCGTTACATTTTTACATTACGTTATTTTTATAATAATCAAAATAGGATAGGTTTATCTGTTCAATATGTTTTCAATATATTATATTATAAATAAACAAGGGCAGGATGAGGACAACCTTAAACGCTCCCCTGAGTGTTTTGTTGGTGAAACAGTTTTAAGTAGAGATTATTGTAAATATTAAATAGATTTAATGTTAGACATGGATTGTATCGGGGTTTGATCATGGTAGTATGAATAATTACCATGCTAACACGAGAAACTTTGAAAGATTAGTTAATTGCTTATAAGGCTATTTATTTATTAAAACAGTAAATTTACAATGATGCATGGTTAACTTATAAAAATAATAATTTATAAACGAAAAATATTCTGATATGCACGTAATATATTTTAAAGGGTTGAATTGTCAATATATTTTTAATAAGCAAAAATCGTAGATAGGTTCATATAAAAATATTATTAATAATTGAAATTCCTACAACCCGTTTAATTTTATGTCGCAACTTGTGAAAATAATCAGTAGGATAAATAGTATAATATAAACAAAAACGGGTTGACAGTAAAATTATTTACAATGTATAACTATTGTACATTTATTTACCAAGGTTGATCAAATATAAACGAGCCTCTGTCGTCTGGGCATCGAGAATGGTATTTATTGGTAATTGGGTTGCTGAGGACTTTAGGTTAGAAATCAAACCAATAGACGAGATTGTCTGATCCGCAAAGCATTGCTTCACCACAACAATGCTAGGCCCTATAGACGAGTTGTGTAATGGTTCGACCCCCGGTGTTATACAAATTTAAAATTTGTATTTTTAATTGTACGTTGTGTTGTGTATGTAGTATCCCTTTTATTTTTTTATCAAGTTAAAAAAATGTCCGACCTGTTATTTAACCCACGAAACCCATCTCAGACCTGATTCACTCTTTTAATATCCCTTTCTCCTGCACTTCTCATAAACGGTAAGAAGCATTATTCGCGACTTTAATTCGGTTTTCTCCTACATTTCTCATAAACGGTAAGAAACATGGTTCGCGACCTTAGTTCGGCTTTCTCCTACAGTTCTCATATACAGCAAGAAACATGGTTCGCGTCTTTAAGCCGGCTTTTTCCTACATTTCTAAAAAACGGCAAGAAACATGGTTCGCGTCTTTAATTCGGCTTTCTTCTACATTTCTCAAAAACGATAAGAAGCATAGTTCGCGTATTTATTTCGGCTTTCTCCTACATTTCTCATAAACGGTAAGAAACATGGTTCGCGACTTTAATTCGGCATTCTCCTATATTTCTCATAATCGGTAAGAAACATGGTGCGTGATTTCAATTCATCTTTCTCCTACATTTCTCATAAACGGCAAGAAACATGGTTTGCGATTTTAATGCGGCTTCTTCCTTCATTTCTCAAACAGTAAGAAACATGGTTCGCCATTTTAATTCGGCTTTTTTTACATTTATCATAAACAGTAAGAAACGTGGTTCGCGACTTTAATTCGCTTTCTCCTACATTTCTAATAAACGGCAAGAAACATGGTTTGCTATTTTAATTCGGCATTCTTCTACATTTCTCATAAACAGTAAGAACCATGGTTTGCGAATTTAATTCGGCTTTTTTCTACATTTCTCGTAAACGGTAAGAAGCATGGTTCGCTACCTTAATTCAGCTTTCTCCTACATTTCTCATAAACAGTAAGAAACATGGTTTGCGATTTTAATTCGGCTTTCTTCTACATTTCTCATAAACGGTAAGAAACATTGTTCGCGATTTTAATTCGGCGTTTTCCTACATTTCTTATTAACGGCTAGAATATGGTTCGCAACTTTATTTCGGCTTTCTCCTACATTTCTCATAAACGGTAAGAAACATGGTTTGCGATTTTAATTCGGCTTTCTTCTTCATTTCTCATAAATGGTAAGAAACATAGCGATTTTAATTCGGTATTATCCTACATTTCTCATAAATGGTAATAAACATGGTTAATGACTTTAATTCGACATTCCACTTTTTTGTAACACTGTATTCTAATCACTTATGAAATATTTTCAATGTACCTTCTGTTTCCTAAGTTAATCACTGGATCTTTACCGCTCGCTCGCATCGGTGCTCTCTTATTTTTAAATATTTTTTTAAAAAGCTTAACCAAACTCTAATAGAAAACAGTTTCAATTAAAACTGCATGTGTTGTACATAAGATATGAAATAACATATATGATTCTTTTTGTACTTACGCAATACTTTAAGCCGAGAATAATTATTTTCATACACTTACCTTGATTTGGAAGGAAACAATTTCAAAGTGCCCATATTAGCTGATTCCGTTACATCAGGTGGTGTACAGAGAATCAATGTTTATTATGAAATTGAAGTTTGATGTGTCATTAAATATCAATGTCAAATTACTTTTCGGCCCAGGACGAAAATAATTTATTTTTGTACAATTGCCATAGAAACTAGTAATGTACACAAATGTCGGGGTATTGGAGAAAAAACATATTTGTGGGCAAGGCGTATAGAGTACATATACTCTATACGCCTTGCCCACAAATATGTTTTATTTTATATACGTTGATTTGTGAGTACGATTAATGAAATTAAAATAATATGCACTCTTTTAAAATGAAACTAAAAATGACCGAAATGTCTTTTTGTCTTAAAATATAAATATTTAATTTAGCAATGTATGATCCTGTGGATATTTCAAATTTAAAAGCATGTTCTCAAACATTACCAATAACCAACTCCAAACGTATGATTTTTATTCCAATCATTTATATACAGGGTTCCCGTTTTTTAAGCGGCACTATAGGGATCTCGCTTATTTGAAAAGATAGAGATTCGGTTAAATAGGGGCAAAGTTGCGTATTACAGTGCTTACTTATCACAATTCAGATTTCAAGTGTCCTCGACTGATTTAATGTTATTTGAAAAAAACTAAAATTCTCGATATTTAAAGATTGCCTATATCTCCGGTATTTTTGATCTTCTTCCAAATTGGTAAAAACATTCTTAGAGCAACTTTTAGCGACTCGACTTATGGAGTATGTTATAAAACTGTAACGCGATTCGTTTATGTTTTTCCAAACACAATTTTTGTTTTTCCTATGGGTGCATATGAAGATATGCATATCATTAAAGAGCATTTTTACGCTGATTTCGATGATGTTGACTTTTAAAAAATGATTTGTTTTTATGGTATGTTCACATGGAAACAATCGCGCAAAGTCCACAAAAACAATTTATTTGCGTAAAAAAATGTAACCATCATTATTAGCCTTCTTTTTAAATAACATTTCAACTGTTGCATAGCAACTTGATATTGTTTGGTTGCCATGGCAACTTGAACAACAACAATAAATAAACAAAAACCTACATGTGGCATATCGTTGAAATCAGAATTATAAATGTATTTCAATGGTGTCCATAAATTTGTGTATTTCCACAAGAAAAACAAAAGTTGAGCCTATAAAACAAAAACGAATCGATCTAAATATTTTAAACGTTTGGCACTCGATCAGTCATAAAAAGTGGCCCTAAGAAAATGTTTACAGAATTTGAAAAAAAAAATACCGGAGATATGGACAATTTTAAAAAATTCACAATTTCAGTTTTTTTCGAAGTACATCGTAACAATTAAACATATTTCAAATGTGAAAGCAGATTATCAATAAGCACTAAAATACGCAGCTCTGCCCCCAGTTAACCGATTCTCCGTAGTGCCGCTCGAAAAACGGGCGCCATGTATACTGACCGCCATAAGTAAATGAATACCCAGCAAATGTGGGTGAATTTTGATGAAATTTTCAGGAAATATGTATTTTATCCGTGCTAAAAAAGAATGAAAATGTCATCAAGATTAGACTAATCAATCGAGTTGCCATAAACAATGAAACAAACATTCTTACTTTTTATTTTTTTATTTTATGATTAGGTATTTTTTCGGCACTTTAATCCAAACTTTTAAACTTAATTAGTTTTAGTCGATTGTAAAAGAATGCCACCTAGTCGAAGATGTTGCAAACGGTAATGACCCGTCGTCATTCCTTACGTGTTTCTTTCCATCTTCGCTATCATAGAAAAAGTCTAGCGAGATTGCGTTCCACATGATTACCAACATTACAAATGGATAAGGCTGCTTCTAGTAGACCGATTATTCTACCCCAACTAAACTCACTCATTGAGCGAAAATGTGCGCATCTTCGAATTGGTGGCATTCTTATACAATTGACTAAGACAAATTAAACATAAAAGTTTGGTTTAAGGTGCCGATTAAATAAATAATGTCAAAATAAATAAGCAAAGACTGTTTGTTTCATTGTTTAAGGCAACTCGATTTATTAGTCTAATCTGTTTTTTATCGTTTCTTAGCACGGACAAAATACATATTTCCTAAATATTCTATCAAAATTTAGCTACATTTACTGGGTGTTTATTTACTTATGGCGGCCAGTATATTGTTATGTATCATTTTCATTTCCGTTACTTTCTACCTCTGGCCTGCCCTGATAAATATTGCTGTTATTGCCACGTATTAATAATTTAATTTTGATTTCAGTGTGTAACGTGACGATAGATGCAGCTGATTTATATAGCAAATCAGGGAAATACTTCGGGCAGATAAAGTCAGCGACATTGGAAGGACCAAATTCCTGCTGGTACACCTTCACTCCGCTGCCTTTCCAGAGGGTGGAGGTGCAGGTCTACAGGCTTTTGAACACCGGGAAATTCAATGGGACAAGGTTAGACATCTGTTAATTTATGCCAGTGCCATTCCCCCTAATTTAATCAAAGCAGAACTTAATAAAAGTAATTTTAACGACGCCCTGCTCCTGACACCGGTTAAAACTTTCTGTCGCAATTTACCGCTTGAATCAAGTAGTCTAGTCATCAAGAACCGTATACAATAAGTTATGAACATAAAGAAGCCCTAAAAAGATATGTGCAACTGTTTGCTGTAAATTATTTCGGAATAAATTATTTCAATAATTAATTAATTATCATTTACCTAAGTTTTTATTATTATGCTTTAAATCAATTCTGTGTGTATTATTAAGTATATTAGTTATTAAATTGCCATCCATACATCTTCGTTTGTTAGAAATGTATCTAAATAATACTCATTTAAAGGAAGGAATCTAGAGGGTTGACGAAGGACAGACTCTGCCATTCTAGTTTTTTCATTACTTTAATATGAGAAATAAGGGTATGTTTCTTATGTCAAGCCAGGAAACAGGACATTTTGAATATAACCGGCAAATGTTACACTCGCGCCGTCTAATTATAAATATGTTTGTAGTTTATGCTACTATTTTACAAGCATGCATAATAAAAGCATTTGTTTTTATTCATAATTATTTAGATCTAGCCCTACATTATATTATAAAAATGGTGATGTGTCCATCATAGCACTTTCTCTGTTAAAGATATGATTTATTCTACTTTTATTATTATTATTCCAAAACTTCTTGCATTTTTTCGCTACATCTCGGTAAATATTTATCACCATCACATCTAAGCGTTATATATTTTTAACTTTACTGTAAATCAGTGGTTTATACGTGTGGCGCATGAAGTAAAATTTCGAGTTTAGATAAGCCCCGTTCTACGCGGGGCTTCTCTAAACTCGAAATTTTACTTCATGCTTAGTCTGGGAGTGGATGACACTAGTTTAAAATATATCACATTTGTTAAAATGTGTATCGTAACTGTCACAAAGAAAAACAATAACATCTCATTATGTTTCAATTCAAACTCGTGTCAAGTTGGGGCCCAGCCACTTTCGATCATTTCAATTTATAGTCTAAATTATAGCACTCCTATAGCACCACCTAAAGTTTCCATAGCACCCCTTTCGTTTTCCGGAAAATCAAGGTAGGTCATTCTTGGGCCAGGGTAACGTTACCCTGGCCCAACGACTTTCAAGAAATTCATTTCTAAGTAGGCCAATCTATAGCCTTTCTATAGCACCCTATAGCACTACCAAAAGGTTTTTGATACGACCATTCGTTTTCCAGAAAATCGAGAAAAACGCGGAGACTTCAATAAGCGATATACACAAACCCACATTTCAAAAAAATATTTTTTTCTTAGACACTTTAAATTTACGTAATAAACTATGCTAATCTATAACACAATCATAGCACCTCATAAGACTGTAAACGGTTTTCCACTTCAACTTGCAGTTTTTGAGAAAATGCAGAATGAAATTTTGATTTTGGCAGGCATTACCCTGGCCAAGGTCAATCTATAGCTCTCCTATAGCACCCTATAACACCACCTAAAGTTTTTCGATACGACCATTCGTTTTCCAGAAAATCAAGAACAACAAAAAATTATTTTTTTGAAATGTGGGTTTGTGTATATCGCTCATTGAAGTATCCACCTTTTTCTCGATTTTCTGGAAAACGAATATTCGTATCCAAAAATGTTTGCTGGTGCTATAGGAGGGCAATAGATTGGCCTACTTAGCAATGAATTTTTCGAAAGTCGTTGGGCCAGGGTAATGCCCGCCAAAATTGTGCTATGGGGGTGTTATGGGAATGCTATAGGTTAGGCTTCTTAAAATTTAAAATAAAGCAAGTAAAGAGTTAAGGCGTGTGTAATTTCCAATATTTTGAGAAAAACTCAAAAATGTTAATAGATAGGAAAATCATTTTTAATCATAAACTCAAGGCTACCGCTTTAATATGAGTTGCAGTTCGTTAAATTCTGTCTATTGGCTTTTACGCAGTAAATTTATTTGTTGGTGATTTCAACGGTTTTGGAGAGGTTTCTTTTTTTTCTCGAAAACTATTTGCTTTACGCAAATATTTTTGGTGGTGCTATAGGGTGCTATAAAAATGCTATCGATTGGTCTAGTTTAGTTTGAATTTCTCGAAAGTTGTTGGGCGAGGGTAACGTTACCCTGGCCCAAGAATGAGCTACCTTGATTTTTCAGAAAACGCAAGGAGTGCTATAGAAACTTTTGGTGGTACTATAGGAGTGCTATAATTAAGACTATAAACAATTAAAATTATCGAAAGTTGTTAGGCTAGGGTAATGGAGCCGTCAAATTGGCATGATTCGTTAAATGCCGGCTTACGCCGACTTATGTCAACTGCATTATATTTCAAATGTCGGCTACCGGCGACCTATGTCAACTGTTATTACAGTTAGCGCCGACTTGCATGTCAACTCTCATTATAGTCCAAATGTCGGCTGACGCCGACTTATGTCAAGTTACACAATGGACTAACTGTCGACTAGTGCCGACTTATGTCAACTGTCATTATAGTTCAAATGTCGGCTGCCGCCGACTTATGTCAACTATTATTATAGTCTAAATTTTGGCTACCACCGACTTGTATGTTAGTCTAAATGTCGACTAACGCCGACTTATGTCAAGTTACACAATGGACTAAATGTCGGCTAGTGCCGACTTATGTCAAGCTAAAACGATAGACTTATATCAGTCAACCTACTGATCTTACAAAAACTTCACATTAATTAGTATTTACTAGCTTAGTGGTAAAATTAAAAGTGCTCGTTTTTATTTTCAGTTCAGAACAGCCCAGATTCCCTTTATCACTTTCAGTTTGAAACTTGAACATTAATGTTCGAACGATTTTTTCCGCATTTGTCGCTTTTTTTTGACCTAAGTTCAAAGAACAGTTTTTATCAATCATCCACTGAGATACAGGTTTTAAATTCCTCTTGTGATTGTCATGACTCTTTTCATAAAAAGGGTTACAGCATATAGCAGATATTTTTGGCAGTTTATCTTTTAAGAATGACAACAATAATCTTTCACATTTTTCATTTATTTGAAATATCACAAAATAAAATAGGTCTCACTCTAAATAGCCTAAGGTTAGGTATACAACTAAGCTAAACACTGAATGTTACTTACTGAGTCAATCCTACAGCAATACTAAAACAAATCACTAAAACTGAACTAGGCCTAATAAAAATTCTTATTAAAGTAAGCACTGCACAAATAAAGAAGCAATATTATTCTTCTTCGTCCACAACTAACAGTTGCTGATTTTCTAAGGGTAACTAACTAATAAAAAAACTACACTACATATACAGGGTGGAGCATGGAAACTTCCTTTTTTGAACAGGGCACAGTGAAGTTGGTGAACGTAACAGAAATGTGGGGAAGGACTCAATGGAAGGGCCTGGATAGGAATTTTGTTTCCCGACCTGTTTCAGTCGCAAAAATACTTTGGTCAAGGAAGCAGCGCGCTTTTACGGCAAACGCCTATTTTTCAGGCCTATTTTTCACGATAAACGTGAATTTAGAGTAAATTCATTCTACTTCTATTATTATTATTATTCCAAAACTGGTCACATAAAAAGTAATTCTTGCATTTTTTGCTACATCACGGTAAATTTTGATCACCAGCACATCTAAACGTTATATATTTTTAGCTTTACTGTAAATGAATGAAGTAAAATTTTTGAGTTTAGAAAAGCCCCGTGAAAATTTGTCTCGGGTCGCTGAGCGACCCTCGACAGTTTTCTACGCGGGGCTTTTCTAAACTCGAAATTTTACTTCATGCTTAGTCTGGGAGTGCAAGACACTCGTTACTTTAAAATACATCACAACTGCTAAAATGTGTATCGTAACTGTCACAAAGAAAAACAATAAAATGGTGATCTCATTATAGTTCAATTCAAACTCGTGTCAAGTTGGCACGATTGGAAAATTGTCCAGGAGTTTTTTTTACCTGCTCTAGAAGAACTAGTCAGGCACGCACGCTCGATTTAACCCCCTGTGATTATTTTCTGTAGAGTTATTTCAAACACCGAGTTAAAAGAATTGTATTGTGTGATAAGGGAAGAATAGCAATAAATAATCATAAAAGGAGTAAAGTTTTTTTATTTTACTTTCAAAAAAAGAAGTTCCCACGCTCCACCCTATACTACAAAATTAATGTTTTATAATAAAAGTGCGATTCTTTGCGCAATCTACAACAAATAGTCTTACTAAGAGTAAATCAAACACTAATTAAAACAACTAATAGGGCCCTTCACACGTACACTCTTTCATCGACGATTAAACGGCGCTCTTGCCTGTGTTTCTGCGTCGAGGAAAGCGTGGCACGTCGGCTAAAAGATGAACTTTTTTAACCCTACTTTTGCGTCGAGGATTGAACGCCGTTCAGGAGTTGCGTTTGATCCTTGGCGCAAAAGTGGAACGAAATTAAGCGCCCTGATTTTGCGTCGACGCAATCGTCGACTCTTGTGTGACGTCCACCGTTTTCACCATATTGGAAATTTGTAAGAACACGCCAGGCTAGTCTGCATGAACTTTTTTGCAAACGCACAACTATTTTATAATAGTTGCGGTAAAAAATAATTTTGATCACACGTTAGCAGCTGCTGCTGTGTATATAACCGATAAAAAAAATATCGATTTAATCATAATCATCAACTTGTAATTCATGATTTCAAAGAAAATTATCCAGATACTATCGCAATAATTTAAGAATGCAATCAACACATTTTGATGTATTGTTATCGTTGGTTAAAAACAGCAGACACAGTAATGAGACGTAGCATCATTGTAGAACAGCGTCTTACTGCAACTTTAAGATATTTAGCAACTGGCCATTCTTACGAGGATTTAAAGTTTACCACAGGGATATCAGCTCCTTCTCTATCTACAATCATTTCTGAAACATGTAAAGCACTATACCATGCTTTACGGCTAGAATATCTAAAAGTAATTATTCCAAATAATTAACAATACACAAATAAATTTATTCTAATCTCTCAATAAAATTACCGAAAACATATAACAATAATAAATATTGTTAGAACGTCTTCTTGAGCAATTTTACAGTTATTCCAAATTATGATAACTATACTCTGGATTTGTTGATCCACTTAGTATGTTATCATAAATGAACGGAGTTGAGATGGTGAATGGTGGTAAAATACTTACATTAGCAATTGCACGAATGTTTTTATCGCATAAATCTATTCGCGGTTTCAAAGTTTTTTGATTTTATTCGCCAAAGACATGGCAGTCCTCTATACATCTCAATAAAATCAGCAAGAACTTCTCTGCTCCAGCATCTAGTGTTTGCCATGTTTAATGTACTGACTGTTGTTATTGCATTTGTAGGATGGAAAAGAAATACATCCAATACTTGCGGGAATTATATCCGATGTCCAGCAGTTTTTTTGGTACAAGCGCCCCGTTCGCAAAATTGTGATGCGGAATTAAACGCACTCCACTCTTTCCCCAAATCTTTCCTCAACGTAGAAGTGGCAGTTTTTACTTCACTCTTTCCTTGGCTCTTTCGACGACTCTTTCCTCGACGCAAAAGTTGCATTTATACGTACACTTTGCGTCGATGCCTTACGACGTGTGGCATTTAATCGTCGACGAAAGAGTGTACGTATAAAGGGCCCTAATACCCCGACGGACATATTCGGGTGTATGTTGTTAATAAATTTTAGGAATTGGGAAAGTTGCCTATCTGAACCTATGAAGGAAACTAGAATATCATCGACGTATCTAAACCACATGTTTATGTGCTTTTTGCCTAACGGGGACTCTAATATAATGTTTGATAAATTGCACATGAAAATTTCAGCAAGCAAAGGACTCAAAGGCGAGCCCATTGCAAGCCCTTCTGTCTGTCTGTAAAATTTATTTTCGAATGAAAGATGATTATTATTTAAAATTATTCCTAATATATTTAAAAATTCTGTTTTTACTGAAATGTTTACGTTTAGTTTGTCAAAAGACAGACAGAAGGCTTGCAATGGGCTCGCCTTTGAGTCCTTTGCTTGCTGAAATTTTCATGTGCAATTTAACAAACATTATATTAGAGTCCCAGTTAGGCAAAAAGCACATAAATATGTGGTTTAGATACGTCGATGATATTCTAGCTTCCTTCATAGGTTCAGATAGGCAACTTTTCCAATTCCTAACATTTATTATCAACATACACCCGAATATAAAATTCACAGTAGAGACAGAAATTAGTAATAATATCAAATTCCTAGACCTTTCAATAACCAAAATCAACGAATCACTAACATTTGAAATTTATAGAAAACCTACATTTAGTGACCGTGTAATTCCTAATTCCTCGAATCACCCACGAAAACATAAATTGTCCGCGTTCAATTCAATGATATACCGTGCTTTCAACATTCCACTCTCTGAAACAGCATTTGAAAAAGAAATTGATATAATTAAAAGTATAGCCATTTCAAATGGCTATACTTCAGCATTAATAGACTCATTGATTAATAAATATAGAATGAAAAAAGTAACTAAGTATATATATATATATATGCAGGCAAGGACACATCTAAAAAAGAACAAATATTCAGATCCCTTACCCACTTTGGTGACATCTCATTACAAATTAAAAGCATTTTATCTAAACATAACATTTCAATAGCCTTTAAACCTTTTACAAAAATTAGATACAGTATTTTTAATCCGAAAACAAAAATACCCAGTTCTCACAGATCAGGGATATATAAACTAACTTGTAGCGATTGTAAAGGAGTGTATATTGGTCAATCTGGTCGTAATTTAAAAATTAGACTCAAGGAGCATCTTAGCTCTTTTCGGCTTAATTTGATTGATAAGTCGTCATTCGCTAGACATATGATTGAAAACAATCATACTTTTGGCGAGGATGTACTGTCAATAATACATTTAGCCGAAAAGGGTCGTAAGATGGACCTCCTGGAGTCTCTGGAAATTCACAGAGCACGCGCTAATCCGGAAATTCCCGTAATAAACGACCAGCTTGACCTAATATACACCCCCATTTTTAAGCCGTTTTGTAACCGTATTTTTTTCGTATATATACCTGACGGATTGTTTGTGTTTGTTTTAAATTACTTTATGTTTGATAATGACAAGTTAAAGTTGTCGAAACTATAGTTACAATAAAATCCTCAGTTATACAAACAAAGTTAATTGTCTTATTTGTGATTTTGTGATTTATATTTTCTCCGACTAGTTTCGATCATTGGTTATCTTCAAGGAGGAAGATGAACAATGGTTGAAACTAGTCAGAGAAAATGTAAATTAGTGAAGCAAACCAAGTGTTTTAATTAAATACCCAGAATTTGATTCAAAAATGTTTCACCACGGGTTAAGTAAAAAATTAATTAAACATATGAATTATTTAATTTGTGATGGTTATTTACTACCTGAAATTATCATAAGTATTTTTACACTAAACATTAAAAACTTATCTTCTTTCCGTCTTTATTTTAAATTACACTCGCAGCGCCATAAAGATATCATCTTTATTTTATGCTTGCAAGGATGATTGATTTGCATGCCGTTTTGTTAAATTTCCACGTTATACAACTTTCAAAATAACGACCAGATTTATCACAGATTTGCTCGCTTATTGCACATCAACAATATTTCCACATTTTAGACCAACATTGCCGCTTCCCTAAATTTAATAACAACACAGCATACAAATTAAAACTGATATTTATTATACATCTGAATTATTTATGAACCACATTTGTCTGTATCTAAATTAAAGACTGTTAAATTCATTGCGAAAAACAACAATATTTTTATGCGCTTCTTATTTTTATAAATAAAATATTTAATACATAATATTTATCAAAACAGTGTTGTACTTTCATTTTCATTATACAGAGAATTTTATGTAACGCCGCACATTTTCATCCAATACAATTAGACACCTTTAATTTTTAAGTTATGTGTAAATTGAATTGCCTATATGACCATTACAAATTGTAGCCAATCAATCGCAATTGATGCCTCAACTTGAACATATAGGGAGTTTTTCTTTTAAGTATACATGTCTTAATTACAGCGCACATGCCGTAAATCTTTAGATAAACGTTGTTTTTTTTTAATGAGTTCAATTTGAAACTTGAAATGAGTGTATTCCACTCCCAGACTAAGCATGAAGTAAAATTTCGAGTTTAGAAAAGCCTGACAATTTGGTTTGGTCGCGTAGCGCGAAGCGCGGAGCGGCCAAACCAAATTTTCAGGCTTTTCTAAACTCGAAATTTTACTTCATGCGCCACCGGTACAAAACATTGACATATTACGATGTATAAAACACACCGCTAAACTTTACATTGCATCAGTGTTTTGTACCGGTGGCGCATGAAGTAAAATTTCTAGTGTATTTGTATTTATAGAGTGTAATGTATTTATTCGAATAATTTCTTGCCGAGTAGCATTTCGGTGATTGTCATCTATAAAGGCGGACTGGCCGGTGGGATCGCGGATCGTTGGGGGCTGCTAGGCCGTTTGTGTACAATTTAATTATTGAATTATAAATTTTGGATATATAAATTACGAATTAATTGTTTGTCTATGTATTCAGTTCCAACAACTTTAAAGAAAAAATAAATGAGTGATCAATTTTGAAGAGTAGGGTAGAGTGGGGCAGGTTAGGACATAGGGCATTTTTGGACACTTTAAATTTTCATCTTTCTGAAAGTTCTACATATTTAATATTTTTAGGGTTGATAATAATGACAATTTAGTTGTGTCCTGCAAAGTTGTGTGCTGAAATCGTAAGATTTAGTGAAGTTATTACAGACAGATCATTATTTGTGCTGCACAATGTAAATTTTGTGCTTATTAATTACTCACGTAGTAAACCTTTTTTGGGGTAGCATTTAAAATTGTAAACGAATTATGCCAGAGAAAAGATATTTCTGTGTTACATAAACCATATTTTATTCGTCTTGAACATTGTGAATTATAGATTCATCACATGTAAACACATTTCGAACGCATGGGGCAGATCCGGACGTCGGAGATGGGGCACTTTCGGACTGCTAAATGCAAATGAACTATTAATAATATGTAATAATAAAACAACAACAATTTAAAGTTAAACTTTATTTAAATAGTACATATAATTAAAATATATACAGAATGAAATCATAATAATTATGTTATACAAAAAATAAATGAAATATCACATGTTATTTCTTGAATAACTTTCTCATTTATCACTTGGTAAAACATTTTGAAATAATATTAAAGGATAAATTAAAAACACTTGATTTTTCAGTGTCTGGCTTATTTATATCTAGTAGAATAATAAAGATACAAAGATATGTTTAACCCGTAACCGGTACACAAATTGCTGTCAGAAACTTCATACACTTTGATATGTAATAACGTTGGCTACTAAACAAACCGAGCACTGAAAATCCACCTGCATACTAAAAGTAAACACACTTGAAAGTGTAAGGTCAATGCAATATTTTAAAGAATGGGGATGTTACAGATGTTTAAATATTTGCTACTGTCTCTCAGACTCCACTGTACCGGTTACAGGTTAATACGCAAATACCTGTCAAATTTGTTTACATAACAAATAACAAATTTCAATCCACGTAAAATAATTCAGCTATAAATTTGATGAAAATATTTAAAGAGCTGAATACAGGGTCTGTCACATTTGCAAATGACAGGACAAAACTACAACGCGAACATTTGAATGAATTAAGACGCGAACTTGCTTTACGTGAAGAAAACGGTGAAAATGACATCACAATTAAATTCATCAATGGCAATCCATCTATTGTGAAATCACAAAATAAAAACCAACAAAAAACTAGTGATATATTTTCAAAACCTTGGAGGCATGAGATCAAAGCTTAATAATATTAAAAGTAACATTAACCTTTCTGTTTACGATATAATTATTTTAGTGGAAACATGGCTAGACCAATCAATAAATAATGCTGAACTAGGCCCTCATGGATTTTCAATATATAGATGCGACAGATCGCCAATTTCGAGCAATAAGAGTCGAGGAGGTGGAGTTTTAATCGCAGTTCGATCACACCTTCAGAGCAATTATATTGATATTTTTACCACTATTGAAGCTGTATTTGTTCGAGTTGGTGCCAATTTAATCATATCAGCAGCGTATATTCCTCCCGCATCAAATCTGACTATGTATGAAACGCATTGCTCGGCGATTGAATATGTCTGTTGTCAGTACACTGATTATAAGTATTTTTTGTGTGGCGATTTAAATTTGCCTAATGCATCTTGGAACAATGACGGTAAATCAATCTTATCGGACGCCAATCACTGTAAGCAGGCCCAACTACTAGCCGAATGTCTTGAGTATCACAACTTGCCGCAAGTAAATCCATTACCTAACAGCCGTGGTATCTATCTAGATGTGGCATTTTCCAATTTAACGACCTCAGAATTCTCCAAGTCGCATGATCCAATTGCACCGTGTAGTATTCATCATATTGCCTACACAATATCATTAAATTGCAGTGTGAATCCGACAGACAATCTTGAACTCGATAGCTTCGAATATGATTTTAAAGCTGCCAATTATATTATCATTAATGATTACTTATCGACTATAAATTGGGACAATGTCTTAAGAAACAAAAACATAAATGAGGCTGTTGAACAATTCTATAACATCATCGAATACGCAGTAAATACATATGTCCCTATAAAACGGATTAGGTCCTCATCGTACCCTAAATGGTTCAACAAAAATCTAATTGATTTAATAAAGTGTAAGAGGCAAGCACATTGGCAGTTTAAAGCTAGCGGATTACAGCATTATTACCTTCAGTTCCAATCGTTACGTGCCCAATGTAAGGACCTCGGTGAAAAGCTATATGTTGAATACATTAAAAAGGTTGAAGATAAGATCAGTGTTAATTGAAGATCTTTTTGGAGGCATGTCAACGATTCACGGAAAACAGATGGCTACCCTAAGGTTATGTATTTCAACGAAAAATCTAGTGATTCTGGCGAAGACTGTGCAAACCTATTTGCGGAATATTTTTCGGAAGTGTATTCTAATGATCATGTACCAAGTGCAAGTGTGCGTTACCATCCTAATAATAGTGTTAATATGACCAGTTTTAAGGTAAACATGGCGGATATCTTTAACTCTATTCAGTTGTTACCTGATTCGTGTAGCTATGGTCCTGATCATTTACCAGCGTATTTTATTAAACGATGTGTCTACCCTATATGTAGTCCACTCCACATATTATTCGAAGCCTCTATTGAATCTGGCGTATTTCCTAGTTATTGGAAAACAAGTTTTATCACACCATTATTCAAGAAAGGAAATCGGGGCGACGTTAAGAAGTACAGAGGTATAGCAACACCGTCAGTAATACCAAAATTATTTGATAAAATAACATCTGAGCAGTTGATATGGGCATGTAAGAATGATTTGCAATGAACAACATGGATTTTGTGAAGGAAAATTTACTTTAACGAATCTTATTTTATATCAGTCATTTTTGTTAAGTGCATTTGAGGATGGGAAACAGGTCGACTCGGTTTACACTGACTTTTCAAAAGCCTTTGATCGTGTTTCCCATTCCATTTTAATCAATAAACTCGAAAATCTTGGTTTCGGGCCGCAAGTTACAAAGTGGTTGTTCAGTTACTTAAATAATAGGCAACAATTTGTGAAACTTAACAGCTTTGTTTCAAATCCAATTACGGTAACTTCTGGTGTCCCTCAAGGATCCCATTGTGGCCCTATTTTATTCCTATTATTTATTAACGACATTACCAGTTACGTTGTTCATTGCAAGTTACTCTTGTTTGCTGACGATCTAAAGATTTTTCGTATTATTAACAATCCTGCTGACCGGATATTGATGCAATCCGATCTTGATCATTTACATCAATGGTGCTGTGATAATTCTCTATTTCTGAATATCAATAAATGTTATGCAATATCGTTTGGCAGAGGTCACATATCCGAAAACCAATATTATATTGATAATCAACTTTTATCATCAGTAAAACACATTAAAGACTTGGGTGTAACCTTCGATTGTCGTTTGTCTTTTGCGAAGCATATTGATAACATTTGTTGTAAAGCCATGCAAACTTTAGGCTTTATTTTTAGGTATGGTACAAACTTTTCCATTCGCACACAAAAATTACTTTATATCACATTAGTAAGAACTCAAGTAGAATACGCGTCATGTATATGGTTTCCACATTCCGTAAAGACCAGCTCGAACGAGTGCAAAACAAATTCCTATTAAGTATTAGTTACAAATTTGGCATTTTAAGAATAAATTATAGTCGCACTCATATGCTCGCTACAATTAACTTAGCCAGCCTTGAAAATAGGCGCATTTATTTTGATTTCTGTGTTCTATTCAAAATTGTAAATTCGATAATAGACTGCTCTGAGTTGCTCCATTTAATTAATTTCAACGTGCCTAGAAATACACGTATTAACCTAACATTTCGTGAGCATTTTCACCGCTCAAACTTTGGCAGAAATAGTCCATTGAGCAGAATGATGAGACATTATAATATAATTTATCGACACAGAACCATCACTCTCTTTGGGACTTCATTTACAGCCTCCAAATCTCAATTAAGATCTATTGATTTTTCAATTCTTGGTTGAGATACAATTTATTTTTATATTATTCATTTGCTATAGTGCTACTATTGTTTATTTCTTTTATTTTTACTTTAATTAGTTACTTTAAACTTGTGTTTGATTTATATTATGTATATTCACACCCCACTTGTTATATTTTTGTGGAACATTATTGTTGCGTTAAAGTTCTATATATATGTATATACTATTGTAAAAGGTGAAACCGTTAAATAAATAAATAATGATATACCTGTCAATGGTGGCAGAAACAGCTGTTTTATTATTTCTGTCGGTGTTTACAAATTTAATCAGTGTATGTGTTTTTGAACTCCACAATATTTTAGTGTTTACATGCCTGGCGAATAAGGTAAAATACTTAATTTATACTATGACAGTGGTCGGCAAAATTTTGAGATAAGAGAGCTAAATGTATCCTTTATAACAAAAACAACAAAAATCAAGAGCCATATTTTTTCATTATCTATAAACCCCAGTCAATGAGATATTGCAAAAAAATCCACTGTTCAGGGAAACCAAGTGTTAGATTCGCTTTATAACTTCACTATACAATAAATTATAAAAATTCACCCTTAAGAAAGCACTACAATTTTATTGGTCACAAATACATTTTAACTCTTCGCTGCAAGAAAAAGTCCTCCAAATTTAGCCCTATCACTTTTTTTTATTAGTTAAAAAACAATATTAACCCATGAAGCGTCATTGGTGCAATAACGTATTTTTTATTATTTAAATTACTAAATAAGTTAATTTAATACATTGTATTATTTAACCTGACTTGAGAATGTGTGAAGAAAAATAGAAATATTTTGTTATTTAAATATTTCGGTTATTACTAATTAAAAAAAAGAGTTTTTGGTACATTTCTAACTACTCAATATTTCAGTATTTTATACGCGTGGGGCATGAAGTAAAAATTCGAGTTTAGAAAAAGCCTGTAAATTTGGTTTGGACCAAACCAAATTTTCAGGCTTTTCGAAACTCGAAATTTTACTTCATGCTTAATCTGGGAGTGGAAACACTCGTTCGATACTTTAAATTAACCACTTTTATAAAATCGACGAATGCTTTAAAATGTACAGCGTATACATTATGTATATTTAAAAGAAACATTTCTAGTATGTAATACAATAAGTAATTTATAAAAATCAATAAAAGAAAAGCAGATTTGTACCCAAAATAAACTTTTAGAATTAACTGTATAACTACTCGGCATTAGTGGGTTAAAACTGCCCAATCAGCCATTATGAAATAAATTTAAAAATGCACCATTAAGACAGCACCATTGTAGCTATGTATGCTGTAGTACAAATAATAAGATAAATTTAACAAAAGTATTTCTACAAATAATATAAACACATGTGGCATACAGTGATAAACACATGTTTATCACTGTATGCCAAAAATAAAAAATCTATAAAAATAGTGCAAAATGTTTTATATTTGTAAAAATTGAGGAAAATAGTTACAAATTTAAAAAAAAATACAGATTTCTGGTTTTATGGTGAAAATATTAAAAATAACGAGAATAATTGTATTTATTTGTTACTAGCTTCCCATTCAAAGAAAAATTAATAATTTCCAGAGAATTTCGGGAAATTAAAATATAATAATATTCTACGGCACAGGAGGTGATATGGGCTTCAAGGGTGTGGAAGCCCCTCATATTTTCAAAAAAATAAAAATCTATACATATAAAGAGCAAAAACACGTCCAATATGCCAAACTTAGTTTAAATTTTAAGACATGTCCATTATTAGTGTTTTAAAGTCCTGATGATGGAGAAGAACGGGGAAAAACAAGACAAACTCTTTAACGTTCTGAAAAGTCAACATAAATTTGTCCGTTTAAAATTTTTATTAAATTCAGTGTTAATTAAAAACACACATCGATTGTCAATCGATTAGTTTTTTTTTATAAAAGTTGAATTTAATGATTTAATTTAAAATTTATGTATTTTGTTAATTTTAAAAGAGACGATGGCGACTGTACTGATTTGTGTGGTGTGTTTATTCCACTTTGTTTAATTTAATTGAATGTGTCAATTTCGACGATTTTTCAACATTTCTAGTTGATTTTTCAATTAATGTTTGTTGTTTTTGACAAATTTTATCAGCTTTCAGAAGTGTTTTTATTTTATCGTCTTTCAACAGATTTGAAACTTTCAGTTTTTTGATATTTTCAACGAATTATAGACATTTTGTAAAGTTAAATAAACATGGTGAAATATTTATTGATTTTAATAATTTTGACAGTATTATTAATTTGTTTCATGATTGCCATTGATTTTTAACTGCCTTGACAAATATTAATAATTCTCATCATGTTTCAATATTTTTCATGATTTGTATATATTTTTATATACTGTTTAGTAAATTTGCAAGAACCCCTTGCGTTAACAAAACCGGTCAATGTAAAGCGGCAGTTTCCACTCCTTAATTAAGCATGAAGTGAAATTTCGAGTTTAGAAAAGTCTGAACGTTTGGATTTGAATTCGAAGCTTCGAACTTCAGGAGCCAAGCGTATAAAACACGGGTTTAAAGTGAAGTTCAAAATAGGTTGTTTTTTTTAATTTATGTATTCGAGTATTCATTCAAAAACACATTCGAATTATTCGAATATTCTGATTATTGAAAAATTTAAACATTCACGATATTTCATTCCAGATTGTATTATAATTGAAGTCTGTAAGGGTATACGCATGGCGCCCTATTAGTTCAAGAGCGCTCCGCACTACCTTCTCCGATAGCGCCACCAACATACCCCGACGTACCAACCACCGCAACTCCCACCTAGTACCACCACCGATTAATGAAAGGGCACCCCAAACAAACGATATAAAAGCAGCTGCACCACCCAGAATCGGCAGAGCAACACGAACTCTCATCTTAGACTCTTCCTGCATCTATGTACGGTCTCGAAGTTTGCCAAGTCTGAGAATAGTACTCTTGAGATATCTGCGACGAAGTGCCGTCCTATATCATCTACAACTCCAGCCCGAGGACAACCCACCTGTTGGACACCCGGCACCTCCTCCCTCTGGACACTTGGCACCTCCACCAGTTGGACACCCGGCACCTCCACCTGTTGGACACCCGGCACCTCCATCCTCTGGACACCCGACACCTCCACCGAAGATTTTGCCATTTTGTATATATTTTTTTTACGTATCCCACTGTATATATTAAAATAAATTAGTTTTACTAAGAACTAAAACATTTGGAAACAACCCGCCCCACAAATTGGCGCCCAACGAGTGGGACAGTGGGAAGAAAACCGATAAGAAGATAGAAAAGCAAAATTCCGGTAACCAGAAGCCAAACATCCGGCAAGATGGCAATGACAGCAGATCAACTAAAGGAACTCATCGACGCCATCAAACCGAAGGAACACACCAAGCAGTTCACGGACTTCACTGGCCGATTCCATGGAACTAGGAACCAAGAAAACGTCCAGGACTTTATGGACAACCTAGATTTCTTCAAAGAAACAGAAGGAATAACCGATGCAGCCGCCATCAAAGGATTCAAGATGCTGTTAGGAGGCCCCGCCAGCACGTGGTGGAAAGGTATCAAGGACAGCATCACGACCTGGGACGACGCCAAGAAAATGGTATTAGAAGAATACGCTCCAGCGATGCCAGCATACAAGATTTATGCAGAAATCTTTTCGAAACCTCAAGGACCGAATGAACTCACAAGCACCTTCATTGCAGGAAAAAGAGCATTGTCCGCCCGCCTAGAAAACACATAGTCGGAAGAAAACCAACTAGACATGTTGTACGGGTTATTGCGGTACGAAATCCGAGACCGAATCCTGAGGACAACAGTAAAAACGTTCCGGGACCTTCTGGATCAAGCAAGACTACTGGAAACACACCTAAAAGAAAAAGCAATTCCAATCCGCGGGATGCCAGAACCTAAAACCCGATCCAGATGCGATTTCTGTAGGAATTTCGGACATACGAAGAAAGAATGCAGAATGAAAAAAGGAAAGGAGCTACCCCCTACGAAACCACAAGAAATTAGGTGCTACGGATGCCAGACCCCCGGAGTCATAAGAAGAAATTGCCCTACCTGCAACCAGAAGACGAGCAATGAAATCCTGCCTGCTGTAGGTTTCTGCTCAACAGATATTGGCCTTCGAGTAAGAGATAGACCTGCGCTAAACATCCACATCGGAAACACCTCAGGAACTGCTTACCTCGACACAGGGATACCGTTTCAGCGAGAAGGCAGTCAGGATCACTCTAGCCGATGGATCCAGTAGAGTCAGAACCACCAAGTTTACCGCCACTCAAGTCCAAGTTGGAGGAAGAACAATCCAAACCACCTTCGTACACGTGCCAGATACACCGCACGCGAAGACCCTGCTCGGGATCGATTTTATCGAAGATGCCGGACTGGTACTGAACATGAAAAGAAAGAAGTGGTCATTCTGGGACGAAAAACAGGAACGCCCATTCAGAAGGAGGAGACAGGATTTCCAGCCCCTCCGGAAGAAGTGGACGAAGAAATGGACGTACCCATGGCCTGCGACTACGCATCGGAATTGGCAACGGGATATGGACCGATTATCACTCCCATTCCGGACTCTCCAAGAAACCCAGGATATCAACCAAGCACGCAGCATCTGGATCAATTCGGCTTTATGTTCCACGATGCCATCGAGCAAATAAATATGTATTGGGATTTACAATTCGCTTCCCTGGACTTGGAAGAAATCTGCCTTCGAGAGGGAAAGGAAGCAGAATCATTAAACCCAGAGGAGAAAAAAGCATTAAACCACCTCTTAGAAGAATTTAGAACAGCGTTCGATAAGAAGGGACCACCGACCGATGCTGTGGAATACCACATCAACACCGGAAACCATCTCCCAATTGCTCAGCCGCCCTACCGACTTTCTCCTAAAAAAGCCGAGGATCTGCGAGCCGAGATCCAACAACTGCTGGAGGACGACATTATAGAAGAGTGTGAGAGCGCATGGGCCGCGTCAGTCGTATTAGTACCGAAACCTGAAGGAAAGATCAGGCTTTGCATCCACTACCGCCGATTGAGCGCCATTACTAAACCAGACACGTATCCCCTACCAAGGATAGATGACCTGCTCCACTCGACCAAGGAAATTACCCTGATGTCTACCCTGGACCTCCAGTCAGGATATCACCAAATCTTGGTAAAACCCCAAGATAGGGACAAAACGGCCTTCATAACGCCATTTGGGCTGTACCGCTATAACAGGATGCCATTCGGCCTCAGAAATGCTCCTGCTACGTTCCAACGGTTGATGGACCGCGTTAAGACAGGAATTCAACCGACAAGAGTCCTAGTCTACTTAGATGACCTCATTATTTTGTCCGGCTCTGTCGAGGAACACATCGAGGATTTGAGGAAGGTGTTCCAAAACTTACAGAAGTACCAGCTCAGGATAAACCGGAAGAAATGTAGGATTGGCTGCACCTCAGTCAAGTACCTGGGACATATCATAAGCCCGGAAGGTCTACAGCCAAATCCCGAGAAGGTCTTAGCCATCACCGAACGCCCAGCTCCGAGAAACATCAAGCAACTACAAAGTTTTGTACAAGCTTGCAGCTGGTACAGAAAATTCATCAAGGATTTTGCGATGATGGCCAAACCTTTAACCGAATTAACAAAAAAGAACGCTACCTGGAATTGGGGACCACCGCAGCAGGAAGCCTACGAAGCGCTAAAAGAAAAACGAAAAAAAAGAAAAAAAAATGTTGTAGTATCGGGGCAACTACAACAGGCAGACCAATCCGCCCCATTCGTGCTACGAACTGATGCTAGTGCCTACGCATTAGGAGCAGCTCTCATGCAGGGGGAGAAAGGGGAAGAACGTCCAATAGAATACGCCAGTCGCCTCCTCAACAAGGCAGAAGTAAATTACAGCACTACGGAAAGAGAAGCACTCGCTGTGGTATGGGCTGTTCAGAAATTTAGAGGATACATCGAAGATAGCCCAGCGGTTATCCTCACCGATCACCAACCTTTGAGATGGCTGATGACTCTAAAATCTCCAAGCGGACGCCTTGCAAGATAAGCTCTTCAACTCCAACCATTCAATATAACCATTGAATATACCCCAGGAAAAGCAAACCTGATTGCAGACTTCCTCTCAAGACCACCCATCAGCGACACAGAAATCGACTTGATCACCGTCGATCTCCCAAGGAAAGACCCCGCCGTCATCCGCCAAAGACAACTCGAGGAGGATGAAGAAATCCTCCACCCTCTGGACACCCGACACCTCCACCGAAGATTTTGGCATTTTGTATATATTTTTTTTACGTATCCCACTGTATATATTGAAATAAATTAGTTTTACTAAGAACTAAAACATTTGGAAACAACCCGCCCCACAAGTCTGTATTTTGTTTACAGATTATACTTGACATAATGGAAAATTTCAATATTCGATGAAAGATGAATGATTTTTTTGGATTGTTGTAGCTAATAGAAGTTTGTTTCCAAATGATATCATGAAATAATCGAAATTTACAATTTGGGAAAAAACTAGCTTGAATATATATAATTATATGTATAATTAATCAAATTTGCTCCAATTGTAAAAACACATAATTCATGACTAGTGGCTAGTTTGCTTTTAAAGATAGACGTAGTGTGACAATTGCAGTCGATTCCTGATTGAAATTGATTGGTTCACTCAAAACGTTGCCTTTACTTAAATGTACAGGGTGGCCACATTAGTGGTTGCCATACGGAATCGTGGTTATTAGAAGAGATAGAAGATAAAGTATATGGCACATCCTCGTTTTTTTTTAAACCAAACTCAACGGCGAAAACAAAAATGAGCTATCGCCTTTTATTTTCGAGCTGTAGCCAAAAATTCATAATTTTCCAATTTCGGTTTTTATCAAATCTTATTATTATTTTATGGTCATATTTGACCATTTTTAAAACGTGACATAGTTATAAGCTCATTTTGTGGACTGTTTATTGCTATTTACTTTGATATACCATACGATGGTTTTATTTCTATTAATAGAATAATTAGATGAGATTTTCGTGTTTCTTGATGTATTTCATACTTAAATTGTGTTAAAAACCTATTTTATTTATTACCTACGTGTATTAAATTTCCAATTTATAAATATTCTTTTATTTTTATATAAAACTCCACAGCCTACTAGAAACATATTTGAATTTTTTTAAATAAACTTATTATATGATACATCAGATTAAAGAGAATAAAAACCTAAAAAATTGGCTATGAGCTCAACTTTCACGTCCATATGAATTAAGTTAGTATGCATATCTTGGAAATATTTGCTTCATGTTAAAACTAACTACATATTATTAAAATACTTTTTTTTTCGCAGTGTGTTCTGAAAGTTTACCTCTTTTATTAGTTTTACACTGGACATACATAGTAATCATCTTACCTATACACATACTGCTTAATTGGGACAGCCTGTATTGATCCAATCCATATAAATCTAAACAGAAAATACCAACGGCAGTAAATTCATCATAAAATTTTAAATTAGAAGTGAATGCAAAGATATCTTCTTAATCGTTGTGGGTAACAAATAATGATTGCTTATTCAAAATTTAAAATATTAAATGTAATTTACAATACCTTTAAAAATAATTACTCAAAGGAATTTGGTAAAAGTATTTTTAATAGTAAATATATTAAAACTCTGAAACTCCGAAAAGTACAGCCGGTCTAATAAACGCCCCTCGCGTGCAGCAGTGAATAATAATTGATTGCTGTAAAAAAGTGCTCAACTTATAATTAGAGTTAGGTGCGTGCAGGTGTGCATATACACTGATAAAGACACTAGGTTAAACCCGCACATGGGAAGTAACCGATCGCCAAAGCGAGGAAAAAATCAACCAAAAGGAACGGCAAAAAAGTGGTAACTAATAGTAGCCTTAATCTGCCAAAACAACGAACGTAGCACTAAACAGATACTTACACACAGTACAATCCCAAGAACCAATGCAGGAAAAAAGCCAATCAGCAAATGAAACACAAACCACTTACAAACACAACCATCACAACAACGACAAGAACAACAAAACACTAACATCAAAAATTCACAATCTGCACTTACATCCACTACACAACCAGAAACTATAATTACATCCAATCACTTAATCAAGAATTATTTATTAATGATTTCGATACCTAACGCGTCTGTGGGTACCTGGTGCCGGAATATTGAACACAAATTCAAGAATTATTTAACCAGGTATACTTATTTAATACCACTGGCATATGGACCAGACTCCAAATAGCCCAAATACGGACAAATCATAAATTCAATGACGCAGTGGCGTAGCGTGGATTTCAGCGCCCCTCATTTTGGTATTTAAATCTAAAAACATTCAAGATTTTCGTCAATTTGCATTTTTTTCATGACTTTTCGTCATCTCTTTTAAATCTTAATAGTTTTTGTATAAAAATAAATTTTCCACAATTTTTGTATATTTTAAAAATCTTCACGATATTTCGTGAATTTATGACGTTTATTCATGAATTTCAAAAATATCCGTTAATTATCAAAATATTAATATTTTTTTGCAAATTTAATAGATTTCCGTTTTTTTTCCAAATTCTTGGCGGTTTTCACGTTTGTTAATTTTTGTCATGAATATCCAAGATTTCCGTTGATTTTCAAAATCTTGACGTTGAAACAGCATATATCGCATATTTCGTCGATTTTTAAAATATTGACGCTTTTTGTGAATTTTCGAGATTTTCTTATCAAATTTTATAAAAATTGATGATTTCAATTTTTACAAGAAAAAAGTCATTTTTTTTTATTTTGAACAAATTTTATTTCTTTTCTTTTTAAATATAATTTTCGACGTTTTTTTAAATTGCTTATTTTGATTAATAAATAACTTATTTTGTTATTAATGAAATTAAAATCGTTTGAAAGCATTTTTAACGATTTTAATAACAATTAATAACAAAGTAACTTATTTTTTAATAAAAATAAGCGATTTAAAAAAACGTCGTAAAATGATATTAAAAAAAAATACAATTTGTTTAAAATAAAAAAACTGTGACTTTTTTCCATTCAAAATTGAAATCATCAATTTTTATAAAATTTGATAAGAAAATCTTAAAAACTCACGAAAAGCGTCAATATTTTAAAAATCGACGAAATTTTTTCTCGATTTTTGAAATTGTTGACAATTTTTCTAAACTTAAACTTTATTCATCTACTTTTTCTAAGAGCAAAGTCTTTCATGGCAATATCAATATTTATCATACACTTCTTGCTCTATAGATTAGATAGTCATTGGTTACTCGTAAAGTACTTACTGTTGATCTTCAATAATTTTTTATCAACCTTAATTTTGAAAAACTTCTCACACAGCTGGCATTGCTTATGGCAATTGTGAACAATATTCTGCACATTAGTATATAAAAGCATTATTACGAGGGGTAATCAAAAAGTAAGGTTACAAAATGTACAAGTTTCATTGCGGGCTTTGTATCATTATTTTTTTATCATTTTATTATTATATAAAAATATGAAATGAAATAGTTAAAATTTTCAGTTCAGCTTACGAGATATTATTATTATTTATTGTAAAATTTGGCCGCCCCCAAAAAGTGCCGCCCGGGGTGGGCCGTAAACCGATATACAGGGTGGCGCAAAACTACCGATATGGTTTGAATGTTTAATAACTTTTTTATTTAATGGTTAATTATTAGTATTTTTTTGTTATACAGGATATTAACAGGGAATATTTTTGTGGTGTGGTGGCCATTTTCGGCTTCGCACATTCGTGCTCTTTCCAGTACATTTTCCATAACTTTTTGTAAAATTTCCGGTGTTATGGCTTGAATTTTATTGCGAATGTTTTGTTTTAGCTCTGGTATGGTCGCTGGCTTATTTACGTATACCCTTTCTTTCAAATAACCCCATAGAAAACAGTCTGGAGCTGTTAAATCCGGTGAAAGTGGGGGCCAATTTAAATCGCTTCTGGGCGAAATATTGCGTTCGCCAATGAGGTCCCGTAACAGAGCCATTGTGTCCCTTGCAGTGTGGGCTGTGGCTCCATCTTGTTGGAACCACAACTGTGGATGGTTTTCTACAGCTGACCTCAAAAAATTGTCCAGCATCGTCCGATATTCAGCACCATTAACCGTAACTGAGGCGCCATGTGCATTTTCAAAAAAATATGGACCAATGATCCTTTTAGACGATACACCGCACTAAACAGTACACTTAAGTGGGTGTAACTGTTCTTGGATTCTCCGTAGCCCATATCCTGCAATTTTGCTTGTTTACGAAACCATTCAATTGGAAATGGACTTCATCGCTCATTATCAAATTGTTAATGAACTCGCGATTTTCTTCTGCTTTTTGTCGGAATGAAATGGCATAATCAAGCCGTTGTTGGTAGTCTATCGACTTCAATTTTTGCACAAGCTGAACCTTATACGGGAACATGTGCAATGTGGCCAAAATCCTCTGAACGGACCTCCGCGATAGCCCCAGTTGTGCCGAACGTCTTCTTGTTGATGTTTCTGGACTGTCCTGCACACTATCCACAACACGTTGGATATTTTCTTCCGTGTGGACCGTACGTGGTCTTCCGATACATGGATGGTGTCTTACAGTACCATGTTCTCAAAAATTTGCAACCAGGCGGTTTATTGTTGATGCTGAAGGTCCAGTACGCACATTAAAAAAACGACGATAAGCACGCTGCGTCAAAACAATTGACCGTTGATTTTCAAAATAAAATTCAACAATTTTTGATCGCTGTTCTGTTATGTACTGTTCCATTTCAAATTCCCCAAGTTTTCTTCACAAAATTCTGAAATAAAAATAAAAAATATAAATAAATTTAAAAAGTTATTAAACATTCAAGCCATATCGGTAGTTTTGCGCCACCCTGTACATCGTATGTATAGAAAGATAACATGGAAATTGTTCCTGTTTCTATGACTAATTTAGAGAAAACGGACAATAGTACAAAATTCCTAACTGATTCAACACCGTGTAAGACGTGTGTAAATAGAAAACAAAATACTTATGAAGTGTTAAATGAATTAAATTGAAGAACGTGTTTCTAATATTCTTACCTTTCAATTTTTGAAGAAATGAATCAATATTTTTGTAAATAATATGCAGAACTTTATTTCTTTCTGTATTACTTAATTCATGTAGACATGTAATTGCAGCGTAATTGTAATTTATGCTAATTAATTAATTACCGCTGCAAGCATTATGGGCAGTATTGAAGTTGCTTACAAGTTTGATTGCATTGTCCATTCCTTGTGTCTAACATGTTTCCTGAACAGGCACAATACTAGTTGTAACATCACGTTGCTATGCTGCATTACATTAATGTAACTATCACAAAAAAAAATAAACTTAAAATGAAAGAAACTATGCTCATAATTAATTAACAATTCATTTGCTGAAACAAAATAGACTCTTTATTCAGCCTTTATAGCAATTCTATTCTTTTTCTAACAGTTGTAGGTAGATATAGAAACGCAGAGAGATTTGTCCTATTGGTTAAAATAGAATTTAACGTAAATGCATTTACAAAGAGCGATAGCTTTGACGAGAAAGTATTATGATGGACATTTTATTTTGTAAATTCTTAGAAAGGGAAATATTGTATCTTCTGAAAAGAGCTGAATAAGTTATTTAAAATTGTATATAAGCGATCATAAATTATAGCAAGTCTGTATAGAGTGAACATTTTATTTTAAAAAAGAATTAGTAGTGTGAACTCGCTCCAAGTTATCGATTTCATATAAAATTGGTCTCCGGAGGAGCTCTTTTCATATATGTTTCATACAAATTTCGTTAAGGAACCATTGTTCAGCGTTTTGTTATTTTTATCGCGTGATTTCCTAGTTTTCCATTAACGCCAGGAAATATATTTCGAGCGGCTTCCTCATTACGGCTGGAATTAGCAGGATTATCGTGGAAATCAAAAGCAGACTAGCATTTGTGTGCGGCGCAGTTGAGCCAGAAAAATGTACATTAGAGAAATCCTTTGTATTTATCCTGGAGACGCGTATTACTACTTTCCTTCTGAGTGTTATTTCGTTAATTATAAGCGAGATTAACGGCCATAATAAATGGCCTCCGCACTTTTAGAGAGATACCCTAGACGTAAACGTAAACATTATATACGTAATAACATCCTTTTTTATGAATGGCGGATATATAATATTAATGTTATTTTAAACATGATACTATTTTTTGTAGTTATCAGAATGACTCATAAACAGTTCTTATTAGGAACACTGTGAGTATCAGAATGCTATTGCAGAATCTATGTGAATTGGAAACTCAAACTAAAAATAGTGATTTGTCCATCATAGTACTTTTCTCCAGTGACGGCTCGTGATCTAATGAAGTGGGTCTGCCGAATGTATTTTGGCGCACGCGCACTGAGAGTAAACGGCCAGCCGTACCGAACCATACACCTTCGCTAGAACGATATTTTAAATTAAATAATTTCGCCCGACTTTTAAAAATAAAAAGAGAATATTCTCGGAATTACAATAACATTTTTAAACATGTTATATACATAATAATGTTGTATAATTAAATAACTATAGTAATACACTGATATATTTCACATAGTCTTCCTAAAATACCGAGGTAATATTTTGTAAATTACAATTAGGTAACTATTTAGTGATTGTTCGCATTTTTAAATCACATCAGTTGTTTAACGATATTTAAAAATGCGAGATATGTTCTGATTTGTTAAATAAAATTAAAGACGAATATTATGTTTTAACTGTTTTTTTTTAATACCGGTTAATTGTTATCCTTAATGACCAATTTGAATTAAAGTAAATGCCTATTTTACTTTTAAATTAAATAATATGAAAATAATTAGAAATACATTGGTAAATAAATCCACTAGTTCTAGAATAAAAATCTGTGATCCGTAACGTAACCGAATTTAAAGTGTGCATCGACACATAGCAGAGCTGGGACGAATCCTCGTAAAAAGGATTCAAATCACGAATCCGAATCACCTAATATGATTCAAATCACGGTTACTCGAATAAAGGATTCGTAAGAGATAAATATGAATCGAATCAAAGATTCGAATCCTGTTTTTTCGAATCATGAATACAAATCCTTTAAGAATAAATTTAATTTTTTTTTTCAACCAATTATAAATAAATATAAAAATATTTAAAACGTAATTATTTATTATTAACATTGAACATCGTTGAGAACAGACTAAACATCTGATTCCCTGTTATTCTGGTTAAAGATGTATTTGTGTGTTTCTGAACTTCACTTCAAATTAGTGTTTCTTACGCGTGGCGCATGAAGTAAAATTTCGAGTTTAGAAAAGCCCGAAAATTTGTCGAGGGTCGCTGTGCGACCCTCGACAAATTTTCACGGGGCTTTTCTAAACTCGAAATTTTACTTCATGCTTAGTCTGGGAGTGGAAAACACTCGTTAAAAGCTTCAAATTGAACTCTATTATAAAACCGACGAATGTATGAAAATTACGTAGATAAAAAATTCACTGAATATCATTAAAACCGGGAAAGTCAGAGAAAAGTCATGAAATTATATTCAAATTGACCAAAATACTAACAAAAAAGCCATATGACATTATTTTTGTCAAAATCAGCAGGCAAATTACAAAACACGTAAAAATTTATAAAATTAACTTAAATATTGACAAAAACAATGAAAACAATTTAACAAAATGGAGGTTTCCCACAGAAGAAAGTTATATTAAAAGGCCAGGGAAAAAATCTTGAATCAGGGAAATGTCGGAAAAATTTAACATTTCATATTGTGGCTACCATGTCAGTTTTACTTTAAATAATATTAAACATAATTATGAAAACTAGATTATTATCGTTAAAAGCATGTTTAGTCATTTAATGTTCTTATTAAAGCATTCAGTTTGAAGTTTCGAACGAGCGTTTCCACTCCCTGTGTATCATTTTCAAATTTCGCATTTACCACAACAAACCACAAACATTGAAGAAGAAATCACCAATTTGGGACCAGATGTTTTACGAACAAAAATTTAAAATGTTGTAAAACGAGCACAATCAACATCAACTCAGGAGATGGTCATTTGAGCGATATCATTTTTTTATCTTTATATTATCAATTTTACACTTTTAAATTAATTTTCAGTCAAAGCATTGCCCATTTTTTTCATTTCTAATAAAATGGTAGCCAATTCATAATATGACATTACTTTTGCCTTATATTACACGAGACAAAAAGTTTATATCTTAAGAAATGTTAATTTTTGTTTTTTAACATAGATTTACTGTCCTTGTTTACGCACGAAATAATATATAGAGTTTAGACAATTCTGAAAATTTGGTTTTGTTGCGTAGCGAAACGGATAAAACACTAAAATATTGTGAAATTGAACTTATTATGTTTGAATTTCATAGCAAATTCAGTTTGATTTTATTAGAAATATCTATGTCCCGAGAAATACAGTGAGTTTTTCTGACGTCACATATGAAATTGCTCGCGTGACGTCAAAAGTCAATGTAATTAAAGTAACAAGGTCGACTCGGTTTTAAATTAAGACAACCTTCTACACTAACCACCTTGATTGCTGACGTCACGCGTGGAAGTCCTCACGTGACGTCAACAATCAAGGTAATTAAACAATACAAGGTCGGCTCGGTTTAAATCAAGACAAACTTACTTACCTTGGTTGATATCGTTACGCGTGGAAATAGGTACGTGACGTCAAAACCAAGATCATTACTGTGCAAGGTTGTCTCGATTTAATCCGAGCCGACCTTATCACGCGCGGAAATCCTCACATGACGTCAAAATCAAACTCATAACTGTATAAGGTTGATTCGGTTTAAACTGAGACAGTCTTGTATAAGGTTGTCTTCATTTAAACGAGTGCTTTCCACTCCCAGTCTAAGCATGAAGTAAAATTTCGAGTTTAGAAAAGCCCCGTGAAAAATTGTCGAGAGTCGCGCAGCGACCCGAGACAAATTTTCTGGGCTTTTCTAAACTAGAAATATTACTTCATGCGCCACGCATATAAAACAGTGATTTACGAGAAATTTAAAACACACTAAAGACATTTTTCATGTTAATCCTTACAATTAATTCAAATTATTTTTGACGATTTAAATCCTTTTGTAAGTATTCAAATCCTTTTATAAATATTCGAATCCTTTTATAAATATTCGAATCCTTTCATAAGGATTCGAATCCTTTTATATGGATTCGAATCACTCACATTTGGATTCGAATACGAATCCTCTTAAAAAAATGTATCAAATCCGGATCACGAATCCAGTTGAACTAAAGTATTCGAATGCCTCGTTTGAATCCTCTAAAAGGATTCGAATCCAGGATTTGAATCGTGTCCAGCTATGACACATAGGCATCGGCGTACTCGAGTAAACCATTTGCGGACGTACGTTCACTCTGCAGGGAAAATGTAACGACAGAAACTGCACTGACACTTGTGACGACATAGCGCTTGCATTAATCTTCACAATCTGAAAATCTACGGCTGGCCGATTTTGCGGATACGAAGTTGCTTAGTAAACGTATATTAAATTAAAATAAATTTCTACATTTATCGGCTTTATGCTGAGTGCTTATTATCATTACTACATATTAGCCTGCTATATATATTTATTGCAAAAAGTGCGCTATATTTTTTTCTGAGAAAATAAAAATTTATAATTTTTGTTCAATCAAATTTACCGGTACGGCCCGGCCGACCCTGCAATTGCAATTTAAGTTTAACGAAAAGAACAAGATAAATCATGTCAATATACACTTTATGTTAAAAGTCACATTTTACTCAAAAATTGCAGTACAAATTTATTACAAAATAACACAAAGATAAATATAAATTAAGTCAATATTTACACACAGCGTCAATATTGACTTTAATTATCTTTTTCTTCACGTTTATTTATATATATATTATATATACAAACTTTAATTAGAATTGTTGGCGTAAAATGTCACATTTGACATAAAGGCCAATAGTAATTCATCTTCTTCCCTCCGTGTATTTGTAATAAAGTTAAATTGCAATTTTTGACGTAAAATGACAATATTTGTTTAATGTGCATTGATGTAAAATTGCCTTTGAGAGATTGACTTTTTCACTGCATCGGTATAGTATTTGCTTACCATATGCGGTGAAAATGGTCTTAAAAGAAATCGGTGTGATGAAAATATAGTGATCAAACATATAACCAATTTAAATCCCTATATAATTTAGCAACATTTTTAATTACCATTTATTCGAAATCTTTCGTTCAAGATAGATGACAGTCACCTAACCTAACATTAGTAACTGTACTCAACCCTAATTAAAAGGTGTCTAATCTAATTGACATGATACATAAAACACCTGTACGGTCAAAACTGTGAAAAAGTCAATCTCTCAAAGGCAATTTTACATCAATGCACATTAAACAAATATTGTCATTTTACGTCAAAAATTGCAATTTAACTTTATTACAAATACACGGAGGGAAGAAGATGAATTACTATTGGCACTTTATGTCAAATGTGACATTTTACGCCAACAATTCTAATTAAAGTTTGTATATATAATATATATATATAAATAAACGTGAAGAAAAAGATAATTAAAGTCAATATTGACGCTGTGTGTAAATATTGACTTAATTTATATTTAGTTTGTGTTATTTTGTAATAAACTTGTACTGCAATTTTTGAGTAAAATGTGACTTTTAACATAAAGTGTATATTGACATGATTTATCTTGTTCTTTTCGTTAAACTTAAATTGCAATTTTCGACCTAAAATGTCACCTTTGTCATAAAATTCTAATAATAATTTAAAATGCAATAATGTAAAATTATCTTAGAGAGATTGTCTTTCTCAATTTCGACCGTGTGTGTGTGTTTTATTTTTCATGTCAATTAGGATGATTAGGGTTGAGTATAGTTACTAGTGATAGGTAAGGGTGATGATTGTCGTCTAACTTGAACAAAAGAAATTGAATTACCAGTAATTGAAAACCGTGTTTAATAATATACTGATTGTAAATTTACATTTTTTTATGAATTGCCGGTATTTGTCATTACGGTGGCGACCAACCAGGAAAATCGGCAAAGTCAGGGAAAAGTCAGAGGATTTTATTAATCGGGAAAAGTCAGGGAAATTCGGCTTTTTTAGTGAAAAGTCAGAGAATTTTTATATTAATAATACTAATAAATATGCAAAAAAAAGATCAAATGAGAAAAATAGGATTGGTGCTACAGAAGAAAAATTCAAAGCCAAAGAATTGCGAAACTTCTATCAAGAAAAAAAAACCAGGGGTGGACCTAAAAGCACGAACAAGTATTGCAAAGATAAGGATGGAGATCTAGTTGGAGGTAAAAAGCAAGTAATTGATAGGCGGAAGAAACATTTTAACGAGCTTTTAAATCAGGGCTGGCCAACCCAAACTGCTTCGAGGGCCAAAATTACCACCTAAAGTGTTTCAAGGGCCGCACCTTAGAAATATTTATATATTTTTTGCAAAATCAACTTTTTTTATAATTTAGTTATTAATTAAAAGTTTTAAAGACCTTTTTAGCTTTTTTATATTTTTCAAAAAGTTCAGAACATGTATTTATTTGAATAAAGAAGAAAAGAGCATGTATTTAATAAATGAAACAAAAATACTCTATCACAAAATACACAAATAACTTCAAACTTGTACAAATAAAATATTTCTCCTGTGTGATTTCAAAAGCTTGACTCAACTGTCAATCTGACTTATTACAGCGATTTTTTCTTTTAAGAGTACAGATCAAAAAGCAAATTGCTCTAAGTGATTGCATTCCGAAAAGTTTGGATGGATGAAATAAACATTTGTAAAATCAGTTAACGATTAAACGTAGCAGTATATTTTGAACTTCACTTGAAATCAGTGTCTTATACGCGTGGCGCATGAAGTAAAATTGCGAGATTAGAAAAGCCGGCAAATATGGTTTGGTCGCTCTGCTTCGCAGGGCGAGCAAACCAAATTTTCTAAACTCGAAATTTTACTTCATGCTTAACCTGGGAGTGGAAAACACTCGCTTAAAGCTTCAAATTAAACCCTTATAAGAAACAACGAATATCTGAAAATGTACAACATATAATTGAGGTACGTATACTTAAAAGAAAAGCTCTCTGTATATTTCTCTGTAATTGGAAGTAATTCTGTTTATTAATATTAATCAATCACTTGGACAATTTAAGGGACGATTGAATCATCTTGATCTAATCATTTGTATTTGATTTGATAGAATTTTCTTAGTATAATTATTCTGTTATGTATATTGTATGATTTATTTAATAGGGATATTTATACGCTTATTCATTTTTATTTTCTTTTTCATTGTTATTTTTTACTTAGTTTTTTTAATATTTTAATTTTTTTGATTATTTAGTTATGTTTTAATTTACAATTGTACGATTGATTAGTATATTTTTTGTAAAAAGGAGATACCGCTCATTAAAGAAGCTTCAACGAAAAATGAAGCGAAACCATTGCCATTTCTAATAAACATTTACTTAAAATTTACCATTTGATAAATAAATTATTAATATTCAATATAATAATTCAATACAGATATAGATACTCGTACTTTGTTTTCTTTATAAAATAAGAATAATATTCCAACTTCAGATTCATTGATAAAATGCACAGATACTAGTTTGAATTCTAAATGTTTTCCTGCATATAAGAATCAATGAAACAATATTCCTGAAAAATTAACCAATTAAGATTTTACAAATCCATATATTTAAAACTTAGTAGATGAAGATGCCATCAAATTGGACTACATTTTGTAAAATATTCAAAAAAATAACAACTCCGAATGATAAATGATGATTATTTCTATAATAATTTATTATCTCTTTAGAATGTTTATAAAAACTCTAGAGCACGAGTTTAAAAAACACGAATAAAATGTTTCGTGGGTAAGAAGAGTTTTCATTTTTTATTAAATTTAAATATGTACAAAAAAACGATTCCAAATTTTAATATATTTTTTTTAAACATGATTTAATTCATTACATTGTTCTCTTCAACGCATTACATGTACAATATGATTGGCAATTTTCAATTCTCTTCGATACTTGAAAAATATGCATGTTTAATATCTGAGAAAACTAATTAATTAAGCACACACATTTTACTCTTCAGCGATTTACCTAGTAGAATAAGTTTCATTTTTAATTTAATTATAATAAAACTTAACAACGCAAAGACGTAAACTGTTGAACAAATTAAACCAATATTTAGAAAATACTAGCTAAGATATTTAACCTTTCTTTAAAGAATGTAAAAATTTATTCAAATCAGTTTATATTCACTGAATTTTGCACAATTTTTTATAATTTTAATTTAAGTTTTCGTCAGTTTCTTACAAAAATATGTAGGGAATAATTAATTATCTATTAAAAAGTTATAGACTCATTATTTCTATGAAAATTGACAGACTGATAACATAACCTGTTGGTTTTTTATATTATTACAAAATGTTGTCAAAAGAAAATCCGCTCTTCATAACACAATGTTTATTTAAAAATTGAATTTGAACTAGTAATACATAGTTTCGTTTTTTTCAGATTTTCACATTTTTTGAAGTGTTCGATAATATTTCAATAAGTGTTTACAGTTCTTGTTTAAGCATGAAGTAAAATTTCGTGTTTAGATAAGCCTGAAAAATTGGATTTGCCAGCACGAAGCGCCCGGCAAATCCAAATTTTCGGGCTTTTATAAACTACTTCATGCGCCAGGCGTGTTCAACACGATTTTTTGTGACGTTTAAAAAACACTTAATTTTCAGAGTAATACGATACCAACCCAAAAAGTATAATATATATATAACCTTTTTTTGGCATTATTTTACATTTTTCCATATAATTCATCGCCTCTATTCATATTTACAATTGTGTATTGCTTCTGTTTCTAGTTTGGCGTTTTCCAATCCTAGTATTCTTTTTAAGTACTTCAGTTGTATTCTTTCCTCTCTTTAATACCCTCTCACTCCCAATACTTCCGCCGCGTATAACAAAATGGACCTTATACATGCATCTTACCACACCTTCTGCATTCTTACATTATTCCCTAGCATACCTTCCCATGTATTCCTCAATCGCTATATTGCCCCTCTTGGCAAAAAGTATTAAAAGATACATTTTTCCCAGTTAATAAATCGGCTATTTTAATTATACTTATTATGGCTAAATTTAATAAAATTGACAAAACAAATATTATTCAGGCATGCGCAATAAATCTGGCCAATACGAATATACAAAAGTAAGCGAATATTCGGCAAATCGAATACGGATACTGGTTTACTGCTAGAAACATAAAACTACTTGATTATTTAAAAAAATACATTTATAAATATAGAACAGCGTTTGTTGCCGCGGGTTGGCCGGCCGTGTTTTAAACGAAAGGCAATCAGAGAAACGCAAAGATGAAGCCGCAACGGAGGAGCAACCGACAGAGATTAACCCCATAGAAGTAGAGGAAGTAATCAGCATAATCGAAAAACTGAAAAACAATAAGAGTCCAGGGTAAAATAGATTAATACCAGAAATTATGAAAGTAAGAGGACGAAAACTATAGCACTTTTGTCATACAAATATGGAAAGAAGAACAGATGCCAAAAGACTGGATCAAAGCCATAATATGCCCAATTCACAAAAAGGAGACCGATTAGTGTGCGATAATTACTGAGGAATTGCTTTATTGGACAGTACCTACAAAATCCTGTCCATACTCCTTTAAAAAAAGCTGAGTTACTACACGGAAAACATATTAGGGGAATATGAAGCAGGTTTTAGACGTAATACATCAGTTATAGACCAGATTTTCACAGTAAAACAAATCCAAAGGAACTGCTATAAATATAAAATGACCCTTTATACCCTGTTCATTGGTTCCCACTAGATTTTCAGAACACTCTGCGAATATATTTCTTTGTAGGAAATAAAGAATAAAATACTTACGCTATAGAGTGTGATGACGTTTCATATCTTCTTCTTATTCGTACAAACTTAATGGCCTCAGCTATACAGCTCTGTTGACCATCCACAGCAGTATTGAGGAAATGTGAAAATATACGTTGAAGGATATAGATATATTTATAAATGCTTATTAGGAAGGATTTTTTCTTGAAAATGAAAACAATGGGGTTCTTGTACGAATTTATAAATCGAATAAAATGACTATTACATAATATTTTTCATTAAAATGAAAGATATAAATAAAAATTGAAAAGCGGAAATTTTGAACAAATTTTGACTCTCCCGAAAACGCGTACTATGCATTTTAGTTTTGTAAGGTCATGCGGTTATATATCAGCTACAATATCAATATCAAGTCTGAGTACATTTTAACCAAGGTTAGGTTGTAGTGGTTGCACCGCACATGGAGGTGCACACTTAGGCCCATTGTGATACCACGGTTTAACTATTCTCTTACGAGTACCATTTGGAGCTGATGACAAACTTTAAAAGGTTCTTAACATCTAGCGACTCGAGGTCAGAGAGTTCAGCCAGGTACGAACAGCCTAGGTGTAAACCTCTAATTCCAGCTAGACAGGGGCATTGGCAGAGGTAGTGCATAACGCTTTCCTCCTCTTCTTAATCAAGGCACCCTCTGCAGTAGTCATTGTAGGGAATTTCTAACTTTTGAGCGTGCTTGCCGAAAGGGCGGTGTCCCGTAATGACGCCTACCGTTTGAGCGATGTCACTCCTCTTTAAAGAGATAAGTGCCTCGCTTCTTTTCCTGCCGCACTGAGGCTATATCTGCCAGGCGGTGCTACAGGTGCTCATTTCTCCACCTATTATTGGTGATCTTTGAAATAATATTATAGAGGATTGCCTTGCTTGTCGCAAAATGGATACCTGGGTGTTGGTTAATCGAGTGTAACTTGGTTCTGTTTTTTGCTAGCTAGTTTACTGTGCCTTCCGGATACCACCCTCGAGGTGCTGATTACACCTATTGATTGATTTAATAGCAGCTCGACTAGCGGTATGTATATGGACATGACTGGCAGAAGTCCCATTTAGACCTGTTCGTGAAAACGTTGAGTAAGCCTGTATCCGATATTCTGCCCTCCTCCCAGTCCATCCTAGTGAGTATCCGGGAAGAGAACATATTTCCGAAAGCAGGCACTGCGAGACATCGGTCGACGGTTAGAGGGACACCGGCAAATTCCTTAAGGATTTTTGTGTGCCTCTACATGTCTAGTCTAAGCCTGCTAGTAGTGTTTAGTCTTACGGCAGTTGTTACTGCGATCTGCTTTCCGAGGAGATCTACAGGGGTCAGGTTGAGAATCGTTTCAAACACTTTAGAGGGTGATGTCTTTATGGCACCCGTGATCATGAGGGATGCCATTCTTTGGACCTTCCGAAATGCTTGTTGGTGAATTCCCTTATCGAGTGCAGTTCACCAAATAAAGACACCGCAGAAGAGTATGGGCCCTTACCACAGCTTTGTAGAGCCAATAGGTGATGTTAGGCTTCATACCCCATCTTTTACCTACCGCTCTATTGCAAGAGTACAGCGCGACAGTCGCTTTCCGTTCTCTCTCTTGAGAGTTAGGTTTCCAACTAAGCTTCCGGTCCAGTATGATACCTAGGTATCTAGCTTGGTCTTTGATCTCCAAAACCGCTCCCTTTACACATTTTAACCAAACTTACTTATTTTACTGGAAACATTTTGTTGGTGCACTGAAAGAGCGCATGGCCTCAAAACGTGACGTTTTCATTGTTCTAAAGCCACATGGAATCAAAGTGTTTTGAGATAAGTGGGGAAGAGTGGGGAGTTGTGAGGCGAAATCTATTTTTGAGACATAACTGCTATAAAAATCGATATTTTACGCATTTAAAAGGTAGAACCTGTAGTACACCTAATAACAATACTATTGACTTAAGGAATTCGTTAGAAACATAGAAGGGTTTAAACATTTTATGATGCGTGTACGAAAGATGCATTTTTTTAGAAGAAAATTACACATAGCCGTGATTATTTTTTTCCTTACTTTTAGAAAATAAAAATTAATCTAGTTCTCATTAAAAATGTTGAAAATACAAAGTCCTTATAATGATTACACTTAAATATTGAAATCATAAAAAACCACGATCTTACTACGAAATTATGCAGGACTTATACTACGCATGAAAGATGCGAACTCGGGTTGAAAAATGTCAAAAATGATTGTCACACATCTCCTTACCCTATTTTAAATGGCCGCATACTTATCAAAACATCGAATATCGAATGTTATTGCAAAATTCCTTTTGCGTGTTAAAAAGTAATTCATCGATAATAGTTTTAGTAATCAACCTAAACCATGGTGATGTGTCCATCATGACACTTTCCCCGTTAAAAATAGGATGATTTAAATATCAACAATATGGAAAAATTACTTAAACTAAATTTATTCTACTTTTATTATTATTATTCCAAAACTATTCAGAAAAAAAGTAATTCCTGCATTTTTTCACATGACATTTAAGCGTTATATATTTTTAACTTTACTGTAAAAAGTAATTCCTGCATTTTTTCACATGACATTTAAGAGTTATATATTTTTAACTTTACTGTAAAACAGTGAACATTTGTCTCGGGTCGCTGCGCGACCCTCGACAAATTTTCTACGCGGGGCTTTTCTAAACTCGAAATTTTACTTTATGCTTAGTCTGGGATTGGAAGACACTCGTTACTTTAAAATATGTTACAAGTGGTAAAATGTGTATTGAAACTGTCACAAAGAAAAACAAATAACATAGCGATCTCATTATAGTTTAATTCAAACTTGTGTCGAGTTGGCACGATTGGTTGATTTATGTCAACTGTTCACTATAGTCCGACTTCTGTCAATTGTTATTATAGACCAAATGTCGACAGATCAGATATTTACAAAAATATTGAAAAAATAAGTAAAAGAGCTACGACAAAAGTGTAAATACTTTAAATGCTAATTTTTCGGTTATCTACAAGTTTTCTTTACACGATATTTTATATGTTCAATATTAAAGAAAAATCAAAAAAAAAAATGCTAAAAGTAAACTGCCACTTCTGGTTTCCGCATTTTTACTAATAAGTTGATTGGATACTACTATTGTAATAAAAAGCTTAAGTTTATAGTGTCATCTTAACAGCTCAATCGGTTTAGACTTTATCGTGGCGACAAGGATAGAATTACAGAAGGACAGACATTTTTCAAAAATGGCCCTAATCAACTCGGGGGATCTCAAAACGGATATATCCACTAAAAAAAACTATTTTAAAATTTTCGCGAAGACAATACTTTCCCTTTGTTTTGCATATGAGAGAAAGTAAAAAATGAGTAAAAATACCGCAAACTCAAATGGTCGAAAAAACTGTTCACACAAAATTGGAAAACACAATATGGAAAGTCGCTTAGAATGCATTTTGACGCGGCAAGTGGTAATGCAAAACTGAGATTATGTCGAGGAAGGAAATTGACACTTGTTGGAACGTTCAAACCGTTTCCAATATAGCTGATATTGAAGTGTCTCACAACTCCCCACGTCTCACAACTCGGTTCTCTCCCCTATCTATAATAAAAATGATAATTTTAAATTTCAACGAACTGAACCGTTGTTGTAAGATAATATTGAATATGTAACACTGAACTTGATTTATTGCAATAATGTAATAGGCTCTTGAAATAATTTGGGACGGATTGGATTTCCCGTGCTCGACGAGAGCGAAAGCGGAGCGATATTCTATTTTTTCCGTCTTATCTGCAAGCGCTCGTTTAACTGCATGTGTAAGACAATCTTCTATGATTAAATATGTATATGCGTTATAGAAACTGCGTTGCTTTTTCTACGTAAGGTAACTCACCTGCCTCTCATCTTAAACTCGACTTAAGTGCTGAGAAAAACAAACGAGTTCACATATTTCCACCGTCGATAATTGAGGAGCAAAAGAAGGGTTATTTTTTTGCATGGCCTTCGTTACTTCGACTAATAGCTAGCGACTGTGTATTATGAATTAATTTAAATGAATATTTAATAATGAATATCACATTTATAACTTATTCACACACATTCATAGACCCGGATGAAATCCCTTTGTTTACTTTCCCTGTATGTAATACAAAGAATTGTTTTCGTGAATATTTTGAAATCAAACATTTTAGCAGAAATATTTTATTACAATATGAGGATCTGAAAAGCTTTTGGTGAAAATACGGTAACCGGAAGTGGTAGTGTACTCTTCGCGTATTATCGATTTTTCTTGATATTGTCTTAAATATAGATCATATCGAAAAATGTTTAAATGATAAGTTGTAGGGCTGGAATTATGTTAAATTTATATATTATACTTTTCTGTAGCTTGAATAATTTAATAGTTGGAGTGTTTTTTACTTTCTCCGTATATTTGAAAAAACTTCATAGGTTTGTAGTTAATAGAGCTATAGAAAACTTTAATATATCGTTGTGTAGATTGAGACCAGCAACTGTCATTTGTAGAGTTTTTGAATATTAACAGTATTTTAAAAATATTGATAATAAATAAGGCGTTTTCACTTGATTTTATGCCTAACAAAAATGTTAAATATCCTAGTTATCGCAAAAAGTGGCACAATTTAACAAAATTTATCGTAAATAAGACATCTTCGCATCATTAGGAAACAGGTTGTAATTTAGGACGAGTAGCCAAACCAAATTTTCAGGCTTTTCTAAACTCGAAATTTTACTTCATGCTTAACCAAGGAGTGGAAATACTCGTAAAATTTAAATGTTCTAATTATACAGAGCATGCTTTCGGATATGTATTTTAAAAGAAAATGTCCTTATATGTAGAGTTGTCCCATAATATACCAAGTTTTTTTTTGTTAATATGTTAGTTTCCAATTTTAATATGCCAATATTTGAAACTTTCTTTTTATTGATTTCTTGGTGAAACATTATGAAACAAACTAAATAAAAATAAAAATGATTTATTTTGTTCTACTTTTTAAAAGTGAAACAGATGATACAAAATAAATAAAAATATTCGGTTTGTTTCACTAATTTTCATTTCAACTCCGGAGTTAAGGGGAGGATGTTGTTTATTTTATAAATTAAAAGCTGTGGACGTGATACCTGACAGAAGCTGTCACGATTGTAAAAAGTGAAAAACGGTCTAGTGCAGGGGGCATGCCTTGTGCCGCGAAAGAGTGATTTCCAAAGTAAAATAGCATCGCCTTTAATCTGGTATCCGACTATAAGCGCAAAAATGTCATATAAATGTTGTACGTAAAATGATTTTTTATCGTCGAAAATATTTGTTTTCCCCCCTATTTAAACGTTTTTCACCAGAGCACCCTGTAGAAGGGCTACTATGGTGACGGGGAAAGTCACCATATTTTTACTTTAAAGTGACCCCACCTGGCGGGATTTGAACCCGTGACTGCTAGGTTTGTAGGCAGGGCCTCTACATACTGGCACATCAGAGCTCCAACGGATACTCTATCTGAACAATTCGGGACGAACGCTTTAAATTCGCATTACACGAAGTGATAACTGGGGGTGAACATTTGGGACTCTCCTGATAAAATCGGGCTCTAATTTAAAATAATGTTTAAATTAAATCTAAAACCAAGAGTTCTATTTGAAGCGGTTTTGTGTTTAACCGAATTAAACAACTTACAAGGGCAGGTGGTGGCCGAGCGGTAACGTCGCCGGACGGTAAATCGCTCGGCGAGCCACAGACCGGGTTCGCATCTCGTGCATGGGGAGTTGTTATTTAAAAAATAATAACTTGTCGTGTCCCTGGTTGTGGTGTGAATGTTTTGTACCGTCCAATAAATGTTAATACAACTTAGGAAATAACTTATAAAAATTAAATAATATAAGTTAAAAATAATAAATAATTGATGTTGGCCAATGGTCAAAAGCAACTAAGGCCAGGAAAAAAAGCCAAAAAAAAACGACATACATGTATTTATACGTTTTATATGTCTCTAAAACTGTTTATATCTAAGAATAACAATACTTTTGATTTTTTAATTTCAACTGTTTTATCAGACAGAATCCATTCAAAAATCAACATCGGGTAGATACATTGTTTTAAACATGTTTAAATATATTTTTTGTAAAAGTTAATGTCTGTTTTCTGATTTTTGCGAAAATGGCTAATAAGAGTTTCATATTATTTTGTATTTGGATTCTACTCTAAATTATCAACTTTTGGGTAAAATACGGAAACTAAAAGTCATTATTTGATTCAAATCTAAATAATGGATTTTGATTGGTTGTCATTACAGTCTTTCCGTAAAAACATTTGCTATCGCAGTGGTTTTTCCAAATTCGTCTTATCGATTGTTTTTATCTCGTATGTAAATCTGTTACCTGTCATATTTAATCATTTATTTTAAAATTAATCGCTTTGAAAGTAACCCAGTTAAAGGAAATTGATAAATTATTAAAGAAAACAATAGCAACAAACACGGTTATAAACCATAACTATGTTTGAAAACCAATTCATATCCTTTTGTAACGTCCACAACTACGAATTTACTGCGAAAACATCACAAGCACATCTGGCAAGTATTTCAAAATTATGAGCATATAACATGAGAAAACAAGATGGTTCAGATTACAATTAATTTCATTAAATAATCATACGAACACTACGTAGTTTGAAGTTTTCGTTGAGAAAAACTTTGTTTTTATATACTCAAGCTTAGTTCTAGCCTTAAACAATTTAACTCGATAAAACTGTCAGAAAAAGTTACTCGCTCTACGAGCTCGTGCCTTATTCAAAGGCAACTAAGCTTTCGTTAAAAAACAAAGTCTTTTCGAAAATTTTACACAACTAGTGGTATTACATGTGAATATTTACTCATAGCGATTTCATCTGACCGTTAAAATTAAACCTGTTATATTATTTTTCCTATTTTATATTAGCTTTAATTTTTAAATTTCTAAGTCGATTTACACCTAAGGACGTCAAAGCACATTCACACTGCAACATGAGTAGAACCACTTTTTACTTTAAAGCGACCCCACCCGGCGGGACTCGAACCCATGACTTCTGAGTTTGTAGGCAGGGCCTCTACCCACTAGCCCCCTATTTATCCTCTTCTAACTATTAATTTTATTGATGCAGTCAAATCGTTCTGAAAATGTACTTTATTGTTATAAATGTAAAACTGTTTAATTTAATAGTACTTTTTGTAACTATCTACATTACAAAACAACCTGTTTTCGAAGCTATTGCAGACGGGCCTGATCGACGACTAATAACACTGTATTTGTTTTAAATTATTAATATTATAGGTAATATTTATTTAATCGTGTATGGACCAGAATGTAATTAATTTATAATTTCTTCAAGTACAAGTCGAATTTGCAATTATCTTTATGTTTTATTATAATATTTGATTACCTTACGTTTGTGTTCATTGTATTTACGAGTATTATTTAAACTATTAATTGATTTCAGTTGTGTTGGAGGACATCTTCAATTAATGAGTGGAACTGAGCCGATGTACAGCCATCACGAAAACCAGCTTTGTGGCAGCAACGAGAGATACTCTCCACCTGTAGTATTTTTCTCTGATGACGGACTCGCAACGCTTCTCTTTGAGTAAGTTTTAATTCAATTATGCATTTATAAAGAAAAAAATGTATAGGGCAATGCCTCACTAAACCCTAATACGCCATATGCAGGGGCGTTTAATGGATTACTTTAATATATTAAGCCATTTGAGTATATTTCACGGAATTATAAATGCACATTATAAATGTTAAAATTCATAAACTCAAAAAACATATTGCATAGTAAAATGTATAATACATCTCTTAGAAATAAAAATATTCTGTTAATGCAATAATACACATCATACGTGCATTACTATAATAACGCGGTTTAGAAATGAAAATTATTTAAAATAAAATTTCAAGACACATGACAATGATTTAATAATCTATACCAGTGGTAAGCAAACTTTTGAGACAGAAGAGCCAAATGATTCTTCATAACAAAGACAACACAAATCAAGAGCCAATTTTTTTTATTAACTGTAATACATACACCGATTAGAATTTTATTGGCCAGAAATGTACTTTAAACGTTAGTTAATGTGATGCTACAAGAAAAAAGACCTATAGTTCAGCCGAATTGCCTTCTTTTTGTTTGAAAACTTATGACTAAATAAGTTAATTTGATGCATTGTATTATTTGACGTAACATGTGTGAAGAAAAATTTAAATATTTTATTATTTAAATATTTCGATTATTGCTCATTACAATAATAAATGTTATTAGTGTATTTCTAACTTGTCAATATTTTAGTGTTTTATACGCGTGGCGCATGAAGTAACATTTTGAGTATAGAATAGCCTGAATTTGGATTTGATCCAAACGTTCAGGCCTTTCTAAACTCGAAATTGTACTTTATGCTTAATCTGGGAGTGGATACACTTGTTCAAAATATAGGTATGCTGTAGTAAAAGATCAACAAAATAGAAAACTTAAAAAAGTAAGTATTTTTACATTTAAAATAAATATATACAGTCGGCCATTCCATAAATAAGTGCATACTTTTTAGGGGTACATCAGGGATTTCACATATATTATAAAGGCTATCAAGACATGGTGTTTGGTTGTTACTAGAGGTTAAACAAATTATTGTGTCAAAAGTTATAGCAATATAAACGTTTAGTACACATTTCTTTTGAACTCAAAAATATCGTAAACCGTTACCTATGCAAAAAAGTTATTCTGCACTTTTTTGTGCTTAAATGTTCAAAGTTTAAAATACATTTTTTTCCAAAACGAAAAAACTTTATTTATATACATTTTTTTTAATAAATAAAACATAACTCAAACAATAATCAATTACTCATTAATTTACTTAAAAAATATATATGTTATACCCTGATCCTTCCTCAGAACTTTTCCGTTTTCAAAAGTATGGGCACTTTAAAACCCGACCGCTACATTGACATGAGGCGCTCCCGCCAAAGGTGTAATGGCCCTGGATCGCGGTAGGCGCCTCGCGTCAATGCAGCGCTCGGGTAAAAAAATCATTTCGGGAGAGAGGAGGAAAATGCATTATGCATACCTTCTGTTATCCCACCCACGTATGGGAAGGATAACAGTAGGTTATGTCCGACTCTCACGGACTAAAAACCCCCTCTTATAGATCAAATTCGAGATGGAATTTTTACTACTTTGTAGTGATGTTGGTGTGTTTGGTGACTTTGGATAAGTGACTATTATTGTTACTCAAAATGAGTAGCATATATTGGTGGCGAGTGGGTGGGGTATACTTTTTAAAAAAGGGTCAGAATCATTACTGAAGCATTTTTAAAAAATTAATTGGTAACGTCCAGTTGTAGTGGCCGTTTTTTTCTAGTTCTGAAGTTTTCAGGAACTTCGAGGGTATCTTCTAAAAGGGAGACGTCGAATTTAAAGGAATGTGCAATTGCCAATTGACGGATAAAATACTGTAATTTCGGTACTTTCGTTTCGGATTTGGTCGTTACTGACGAACCACGGAGCGCCTACGATCCTGCGGATCATGCGGCTCTGCGTGGCTTCCAGTCTGTTCATCTGCGTTTTCGAGATGTGTATCCATGACGGACAACCATAGGTCATTTTTGACCTAATCATTGCCTTGTAAATGTGAATTTTACTAGCGAGGAAAAGGGTGCTTTTTGTTAAAAGCAATGATTTTAGAGTCCCGAAGGCGGAATTAGCTTTAGTGATCGCAGATTGAACATGTTTTGCCCAGTTAAGGTGGTTATCCATTTGTAAACCAAGATATTTCACTTGTTTTACCCATGGAATTGGTGTGCCTCCACAGGTGAGGTTTTCTTGGGGGGATCTATTAGATGGGGTGAAGTAAATTGCTTGGCTTTTTTCAGCATTTATAGCAATACACCAGTCGTTTGTCCACTCTTCCAGTTGGTTAAGTGCGGTCTGAAGTTTCGGAATCATAAAGGGCAGATGTTTGCCTCGATATAGATAAGCAGTATCATCTGCATATTGGGCCGTAATTACATTGTTTAATGTTGGCAGGTCATAAACATATATATTGAAAAGGAGCGGGGAAAGTACGGACCCCTGTGGGACGCCAGCAGTCATTTTGCGTGGCGGAGATGTGGCGTTTTCGAAACGAACCGAAAAGGTGCGGTCTTGTATGAATTCCCTGATCAGATGGATTAGATATGTGGGGTAGTTAAGTGACATGAGTTTATATAACAAGCCTTCGTGCCACACTCGATCGAATGCTTTCGCAACATCGAGGAAGATGGCTAACGTGCTCTGCTTTCTGTTAATGCCTTCGATTATGTAATCGCTGGTTCTAACAAGTTGGTGGTTGCATGAGAGGCCTTTTATGAAGCCGTGTTGCGTTTTTGGGATGACCATATGATCATTCGACCATTCACTGAGGCGGACATGGATAATTTTTTCGAATAGTTTTCCCAGTGTGCACAGAAGGGAAATAGGCCAGTGATTTTGTGGACATTTCATGTCTTTTCCAGGCTTTGGGATTAAAATCACTATTGCGTGTTTCCACGCTTTTGAGAAATAGCCTATCCTTAGGTATGCATTGAACAAGGTAGTTAGGAAAACTATTCCTTTGTTGGGGAGGTTTTTTAAGCATGTGTAGCTTATACTATTGTGGCCTGGCGCCTTTTTACTTGGCGCATATTTGATAATTTTGCGGATCTCTGCAGGAGATGTTGGTTTCGGAGTATGGGTTGGGGTTCGCTCAAGGCGATCCAATGCTTCCTCAACTTCGTCGAGTAATTCGTCACATGTTGTGAGCGGATTCGGGGAGAACTGTGACTCTAGGCTTTCCGCGAAGGATTCGGCCTTGTCCTCCGGAAAGAAGGCAAGTCCGTTTCCTCCGTGAATAACCGGAGTGGTCGTTCGATGTCTGGCTGTGAATCTCTTAGTGAGTTTGAGGTTTGTGTAAGGATGCATCCTCGATTACTCGATTCCAGTTGGAATTTGAAAATGCCTTGATTTCTTTCTGAATTTCTGCTTGGAGTTTATTGAGGTTTGTTTTCATTTGCGGGCAACGGGTGTGTTGCCATTGTCTGCGGATGCGGTTTTTCTCTCGAATTTTACCGAGGATGTTATTTAGAAGTGGGCGGCTGTTTTTCGGGACAGGTTTGATTTTCGAAACCGTCTCGACCGCATCCGTGATTGAATTGGTAAGGAAAGTAATGGCCTCATCTATCTCCTCCTTATTCCTTAATTTCGGAATAGCAGTGAGTTTTTCGAGCATTTTTTGGTTGAACTGCTGCCAGTTAACCGTGGTTATAGTTTTCTCCACTTTGGATATAGTGACATGAATATCCAGAAACACAGGATTGTAATCGGAGTGGAGTTCGGAAATTGACCAGATGTCATGGTCGCACTCGATTCGGTTTATCAGAAAGAAATCGAGAATATCGGGCCTAAAAAAAAAATCATATCTCAAAAAGTTTTAAAGTCCCATCTTTGTGAAAACGGAAATATTCTTAGGAGGGATTGGGGTATAACGTATATTTATTTCAAGAAAATTAAAACATGAGTATTTGATTATTTTGTGAGATTTGCTTGGGTAAAAAAATCATATCTCAAAAAGTTTTAAAGTGCCTATCTTTTTGAAAACGGAAATATTCGTAGGAAGGATTGGGGTATAACATATATTTTTTTTAAGAAAATTAAAACATGAGTATTTGATTATTTTGTGAGATTTGTTTTATTTATTAAAAAAAATTTATGTAAATAAAGTTTTTTTGTTTTGGAAAACAAATTATTTTAAACTTTGAACATTTAAGCATAAAAAAGTCAAGTATAACTTTTTTGTATCAGTAAAGGTTTACGATATTTTTGAGTTCAAAATAAAAGTGTACTAAGAGTTTATATTCTTATAATTTTTGAAAAAATAATTTGTTTAACCTCTAGTAACAACCAAAAACCATGTCTTGATAGCCTTTATAATATATGTGAAAATCCCTTATGTACCCCCAAAAAGTGTGCACTTATTTATGGAATGGTCGATTGCAAGTTTATCACTTTGTGTCAAAAGTAAAAAATCTGTCAAAATAGTGAAAAATGTTTAAAATTTATAAAAATTGAGAAAAATAGTTACAAATTGTCAATAAAAAAGCATGTTTGTGGTTTTATGACTGAAAATATCAAAAATAGAGAGAATAATTGTATTTACTTGTTACTAGTTTGAAAGGAAAAGAAAGGAAGAAAAGAAAAATAAATAATTTCCAGACAATTTTGGGAAATATTATATTATTATTCGCTGAAATTAAAAAAATATATATATTTGTACGTATAAAAAGCAAAAACATGTCAAATATGCCTTACTTAGTTCAAATCCTAAGACATGTCCATTATTCGTGTTTTAGAGCCGTAAAGATGGAGAAAGACTGTAAAATATTTTTACAATGCATTTTAATGGGAAACTAAGCAAATTTGATAATGGCGCTAAATCATGGGTGAATCTTTTTGAATCAATTACGATTTTTTTTAAAATGTTTTTTCTTTGGGTGCATAAACTGTCACAATATACATATAATATTTATTATGGACAAAACAATCACAATACAGACTTATTTATAATATTAACAATCAATTTCAACACTTTTTGTCGACCAATTATCAATTTCGAAACATACATATGTGCACGACATGAAATAAATCATGTTGTTTCCTAACATCTGGAATTCGGATAGTGTCTCCTATCGACCCATTAAACCATACAAACATTTTAATGCTGTAGCTCTTTTCCCAGGATACCAGGAATCCAGGATAAACTATAAACCGTTCCATGACAACTCCTAACTGACAGTTTGAGCGCCATTCTCATGCCGCCCCATTTACAGGCGTCTTGGTGTACACATTTCAAATGCCGCACTTTTCCCATTATCGATTTTACCCATTCAAATCTAACCCCCTTGCAATACCATCATCCCGCACTGAATTAAGGCAGATCTAATATAGTAACAAAGACAGCGAATATTTTTATTACATCGGGTTATCCCGAAAGGGACAGTGCATTCAAACAGAACTTACCCATTTCATCCTATTTGTATAACATAACAAGCGGACGAATGTAATTCTATTTCTTTTCTAACTGCATTCAAAATAGTATTGTTACTTTCTAATTTTTTAAATAAGCGATACATTTCGCAATCTACTACTAGTTTACAGTCGAATTGAAAAAACGACTTCTCTGGATATTGACAATTATTGGATTATACAATGAAGTGTTTGCTGATACATACAGCAACCTACTGTAAAATGTAACACATCAAGTCAAAATATTTACAGGCCATGTCTTTCTGTAAATATTTATTCGGTGCACTCATTTTCTTAGTGCTGTATGACCATATGCGGACTGGCCTTAAGAGCTACCGGGGAATATTTTTTTTTTTTATTATTTGAATCCGATGATCCTGGCATGGGTTCTCACCACAGCTATATCTCGTTGTATTTACATACAGAGAGTATTTACACCGAACATTTGCATCCAATAAAATATGACACTTTTATTTTTTAAGTTGTGTGTAAATTGAGTTGCCTATAAGACCATTAAAAATTGTAGCCAATCAATCGCAATTAATGCCTCAACTTGTATATACAGGGAATTTTTCTTTCAAGTGTACACGTCCAAATTACAGCGTATATGCCGTTAATCTTTAGATACTCGTTGTTTTTTAACAGAGTTCAATTTGAAACTTGAAATGAGTGTGTTCCACCCCCAAACTAAGCATGAAGTAAAATTTCGAGTTTAGAAAAGCCTGAAAATTTGGTTTGGTCGCGTAGCGCGAAGCCAGGAGCGGCCAGACCAAATTTTCAGGCTTTTCCAAACTCGAAATGTTACTTCATGTGCCACCGGTACAAAACACTGACATACTACGAAGTTTAAAACACACCGCTAAATTTACATTGCATCAGTGTTTGGTACCGGTGGCACATGAAGTAAAATTTCGAGTTTAAAAAAGCCTTCTAAACTCGAAATTTTACTTCATGCTTAGCCTGGGAGTGGAAAACACTCGTTTATAGCTTTAAATCTTTTAATAAACCGAGCGTCGGAGCATGCACAACGTATGCTTATGTATACTTAAAAAATTCTCGTTATGAAAATGTTCGGTGTTACGTAAAACTCTCTGTATGTATATTTAACATTCACATTCACACAACACCCAAAGACATGACGAGTTATTATTTTTAAATAACAACTCCCCCGTGCACGGAAATCGAACCCGTTCTGTGGCTCGCCGAGCGGAATAGTTAAATTGATAATTTATTAAAAGAATTAATCGTCTTAGTGCTTAGTTAAAAGTCCTCTTTTCTGGATCATACCTACCTTAAAATTCCTTAGGATCAAGTGCTCAGAGAAGAACATAACATCAAAGTTAAACATTATATTAACAATAATACATTTTCGATAATGTTCGTCTAACATAATAATAATACAGCAGTTTTCCTATAAAAAATAGATATAAATAAAATGGCATTTGTCCAGAGGTGCCCCATTGTAGGGCACGTTGGACATCGATTAAGTACTTTTTTAAGTAGATATGTATAGTGAAAAATAAGTTATAATCGCATTTGTTTATTATCCAAAACGATTTTTAATATACAATATTCAGAGTCAAAGTCAAACTTGCCATTAAACTTAACAAAATTAGCCATATATGAAGTACCTGCAATATAAACTGGTTGAAACAATTTTGACTTGATATGATTCCTAAAAATGATAACTTATCATTAAAAAATATATGTCTACACCGTTTTTCGAGTACCTGGAAATTTTGACTTAGAAGAACCCATATTCAGCTAATCTTATAATCTGGCCTATACATTTAGCATTCCCAAAGTCTTCGATGTTCAGATTTGCCTCAAGCGTTCAAAATACGTTTATGTGATGAATCTATATTTCACAAGGTTCAAGGCGAATAAAATATGGTTTATGTAGTTCACAAATGCACTATTTTCTAACATGCCTAGTTAACAATTTGAAATGCTTTCGGTTTCCTTATTTTCACTAAAAGCTTTTTAGATCCTAAGATTGTAGCAAAAAGCTTAAGTTTCAAGTTTCATCTCAATATCTTCAGCGAGTTTTTGATGTGCAGCGTCCGCAAACACGCATCCACACAGACAGACATTTTTCAAAAATGGTTTTAGGAGACCTAAAAAGAGATATTTTAATATTGATTTGAAAATGTTCACGGAAATAATAGTTTCCCTTTGTATTACATACGGGGAAAGTAAACATTAATGGTTATGTGTCTCCGCATGTCAACGGTCTTTGACAGGGTTGATCATAAACTGTTGCTGTCTAAACTTGATTGCTTTGGTTTTGGTTAAAGTACATCCACACTTATAGGCTCCTATCTTAAAGATCCGACTCGTATATTTCACGTTCCGAGGTACATACCGCAAGGCTCCATCTTGGGTCGATTGCTTTTCAATTTATTTAAAAACAATCTTTCCAAATTATTAACATGTCCACTTTTATAACATGCTGACGGCTCGAACATGTATTCAACAAAATTAATATTTCGAATTCAAAACTATTTTGAATTCGAACAAATAAGCTTACGCTTCTTTTAGTTTGCAATCCTTTAAACAATAAATATAATATTACGATAATGTTTGTATGAACAGCAAACAATACGTTTTAATTAATAAAACTATTAAGACTATATCCATTGAAACAACTACTTCTAGTGCATATTGAATTTTACAATGAAACATTTAAAATCTTATTTGTTTTGTTACAACGCTATTTTAAGTATATGTAACTTTAGGTCAAATTCTCTTCAAATCAGCTGTTAGTTAACAAACAATTAATAGGAGTAATCTCTATATTCAGTATAGCTTTGCTTATGACTTTTTAAAGTTTTAAATAGCAATTAAAATGAACCTACCAGGAAAACGAGATATGTGTAGCATGAACAATAAACAAAATGGATTCAGTAAAAAGGGTCGTGAAAAATAGGGTCGTATAGGCAAAAGGGGATTATGTCATTAGTAGGTAGGAAGAATATGAGACCTGATTGTTTACCTTGCGCTACATTTAAAACAAAATTAATATTTCGAATTCGAAACTATTGCCATCTATAGACGCGTTTCGAGATTTATCTTGGTTTAGAAATAGTTTGACCTGAATTGTTATATTTTGCAGAATTCACCTGTATTGTAATACAAAGTTTTCATTGTATAATCCAATATCTGTCGGTATATTGGCTGGGGAAGTAGTTATTTTTAAAAAATGTTTTAATTGTCTTTGTAAGACAAAAATACTAGTAAATGGCGTAAAGAATCACATTTTTACTTTTTGTTGAAATCTAATAATTTAATTAACTGAAACAAATACTTTATAAACCGTAACTTTCCATATTTTTAGTGAATAATTTACAAAAATCTAATATTACTACACAGGGCAATCATTAAAAAACGAGCCACCCCTAAATATAAAGTAAGATCAATTTTTATTGGAAAAAGACAGTTTGTTAATGCTTAAAATTAGACGTGGGTAGTAGAGCGTTGGAGGATGAAGGTATTGTCATAATCCAGTGGTCGGCAAACCGCGTATCGCGAGCCGCATGCGGCTCTTTAGGCTAATGCAAGCGGCTCTTCTCAACACGATGAACACATTTTCTGCATTTATTATTGTTCTATTGTTTAATTTAAAATATAGTTTGTGAAGAGAATAGTATATTAAAAGTGACGAGTAAAATGTTAAAACTGTTAAAAATTAAAAATGTCGTCTTGTGTCACAAATGGAATTTCGTATGTGATTAATTGATTCAACCAATCAAATAGAGTGTGATTTTATGTATCGTTCGTTTCGCTGTTATTTTGTTTATTAGACTTGATAACAAAAGTTACATAAATCACGTTTTAAAAGTGGTCAAATGTGACCATATAATAATAAAGCACCGAGATATCAATAAAAATCAAAACTAGAAAATAATGAATTTTTGCCGATAGCCGATTTTTGTTTTCGTCGTTAAGTTTGTCTTAAAAAAAAGAGATCGAGGATGCACCATACCGAAATTCCGTATGGAAACACCCTGTACGTTTAAGACAAAGGCAAAGTTTCGAGTGAATCAATCAATTTTAATGAGGAATGTTTGTAAACTTCTATCATATCATGATATCATTTGGCAACAAACTTTTATAGCTACAACCTTCTAAAAAACATATTGATCATTGATTGAATATTATAATTTTCCATAATATCATGTTCAATTTGTAAACAAAAAAACAAACTTCAATTGAAAAATAATCTGAAAGGAAAGATCGTTGATCTTTAAATATTTAAATAATAAGAATATTCGAATAATTCAAATATGTTTTTGAATGAATATTCGATTACATCAATTTTAAAAACTCCCAACATTATTTTGAACTTCACTTTAAACCAGTGTTTTATACGCGTGGCGCATGAAGTAAAATTTCGAGTTTAGAAAAGCCTGAGTTTGGGTTTGGACACTACGCGTCCAAATCCAAACGCTCAGGCTTTTCTAAACTCGAAATTTTACTTCATGCTTAGTCTGTGAGTGGAAACAGAGGCTTTACATTGACCGGTTTACCAAACTGTATATACAAATATACAGAAACCATGTAAAATTTAAAAAAATGATGTAATTATGATGGTCGAAACAAAAACCAACAAACCATTTTCATTTAATAGCTGGTCCTTCATCCATATTCCTTCTTCAATTCCCCTACAAAACCAACGAGGAGGCTTATTGGTGACAGCCAGACAAAAAATCAAATTGATAAAATCAAATCCGCTAAAAATTAACAATCAAATGAATGAATGTCTGCACTGTATCATTGAGCTTCCCCAATTTCCACTTCATATCTTCCTTATATACATCCATAACTCCTCTTCCATCGAAGATATAATCTTCACGAAGGCATCCCTGTATGACCATGCTGTTGTAATTGGTGATTTTAACATCAACAAGACCAAATCAAGACAACTCTCCTCCTTTATATCAAACTCCAATTTTGTTCGTATACATACTGGTCCCACTTTTATTATGTCAAACAACCAATCTACCACTCCCGATATCCTTCTCTGCACTAGTAATATCCAACATCTTATACAATCCTCGTTCCTGATCTATGTTCAGATCACATGTCCATACAATTCTCTTAATATATGTTCCCCTCTCCCTTCCCCTCCTAAGACAATTCTAAGTTATAAAAACTGTGACATTGCAAAAGTGACGGACGAAATGACTGAATTTATTTCTAAAAACCAATCAATTAATCCTAATACCATCTCCTCTTTCATAGATACCTTAAATAAATCAATTCAAGACAACACACCAACCATCACAAAAAAACCCTACAAATATCCCCTTCCTAAATGCATACTCCGCCTAATAAAATATAAACGACTATTATACAGAGACTTTAGACAGACTGACGATACGACGCTTAAACAAAAATTCAACAAAATTAATAAGGACATTCATATTCTCATTGGACATTACAAAAGTGATCTTTGGATTAAATCATGTGAACAAATAAATGACCTACATGGCAAACACTATTGGCAAGAAATAAAAAAGCTTAGCAAACACCGAAAAACAGATTTTATCCAAATGATCATAGATCCGACGACAAAAAAGACAGTGACCGACGATTCTAACATTACAAACACATTTGCAAATTATTTTAAACAAACCTACACTATAACAGACCACATCGACTATGAGAACGACTTCCTTGACTGTGTTAATTCCTGGTATATGTCCTTTAAAACCACCCAAATTTCCTACATCCCAAATGATGATATAAAGGAGGAGGAGTACTTTGAAAACCTAAAAAAGGGTAAAAACACCGCGCCTGGTTACGACAACATTCCTAGACTTATCCTAAAATCCCTTCCAACGAACATCCACTCATACATAGTCAAAATTTTTAACCACATATACTCCACCCAAATCATCCCGATGGAGTGGAAGAGGGGTATAATTACCTGCATTCATAAACCAGGAAATGACTCGCTAGAACCTAGTAGCTACCGTCCCATCACTCTTCTCCCTGTCCTATGAAAATTATTCGAAACAATAGTAAAAAATAAAGTTATGGCCTGTATATCCGATATTATCCCACCCTACCAATTTGGATTCCTTGAACACCGTTCCACAACTATACCTCTATCTATCCTTACATTAAATTGCCAAACAGCAGCCCTCGAAGACCGAAGATCCGCAATATTATTTTTATACATCAAAAAAGCCTTTGACTCTGTCTGGCATCGAGGCCTGCTGTACAAGTGCAGCTCCCTTAACTTACCCCCACATCTAATTAACCTCCTAGATAGTTTCCTTAACAGTAGATCACTCCAAGTAAAAATCCGTCACTCTATTTCAAGCTCCTTTACACCCGAACAAGGCTTGCCTTAAGGTTCTTCCTTATTACCACTCTTATATAATCTTCTTGTTCACGACATCTATAATCCCAATCCCAACTATATAAATAAGTCTGCTTATCCTCTTCTCTACGCCGATGACACTGCATTAATCACACATGCCTCTACACTCCCCAAAGCCCTTAGCACTCTATAGGGCCTAATCGACACAAATACAAACGTGGTTCGCGAAATGGCGAATATCAATAAACCCTAATAAATCCCAGCTCTTGATTCCTTTTCACCGTTCAAACAACTCCCCTTTTTCAATTTCCATAAACAATCACATCATATATCCCTCAGCCACATGTAAATACCTAGGTATCCATTTCGATCCAAAATTCACATTCAAGAACCACTCCATAATCCTGAAAGCAAAAGTCAAGAATCGGGCGGCACACTTTAGAAGTCTTACCTACAAACAACAAGGTATAAGTATAAAAACAGCTGTACACATATATAAAATGATTTGCCGCCCCTTACTTAATTATGCTGCCATCCTTTCCCATAACCCCCACCCAGTTACCCTTAAAAATATACAAGTAGCAGAAAGATCAGCCCTGAGAGTACTTACTAAAATCCGACACCCCCAAAATCCACTCCACAATCCCTCAAATACACTGCTGTATGAATTAACCGAAGTCGTTTCCATACAAACTCGCCTCTCCCATCTTGCAGAAAAATTTGCCACAAATCCTACTCACCATAATCTACTAGACCCCCTATGTATCCACCGAAATAAAAATATAATTCCCAAACGCAAACATCCCTCCTCCACCATCTATGATTTTATCTCATCATATCATGACATTAGCGATCATGACGATTGAAGAACAGCTCCACATTAACACTGCAGACGACAGTAACAATCATGACCCTTGTTTACACCAAAAATGACAGTGACAGATCATAACATATTCAGGCGGAAAGACCATTGGTCGATAGCCAATTGGCAAATATATTTTTTTGAATAATTTAGATATACTTGTATACAATCTGTTTTTATATGTCTCGTTTACAATCTGCCAATAAAGATGTTTATATATATATATAAAATAATGGAAATCATGAAACAAATTCATAATACTGTCAAAATAGTTAAAATCAATAAACATTTCGCGATTTTTATACAACTTTACAAATTTTCTTCTCCATCTTCAGGACTTTAAAACACTAATAATGGGCATTTCTTAAGATTTGAACTAAGTTTGGCATATTGGACATGTTTTTGCTCTTTATACGTACAAATATTTTATTTTTTCGGAAATTTCAGTGGCAGGAGGGATCTGAAAGCCTATATGCCGTAGAATAATATTATATTTTAATTTCTCGAAATTCTCTGGAAAATATTTTCTTTTTCATGCAAAACTAGTAACAAATAAATACAATTATTCTCACTTTTTGATATTTTCCCTCATAAAACCACAAATATGTTTTTTTTTTGACTATTTGTGACTATTTTTCTCAATTTTTACAAATTTAAAACATTTTGCACTATTTTGACAGATTTTTTACTTTCAACAGTGATAAATTGCACATGTGTTTATTTTATTCGTAGAAATATTTATTTTTTTAGGTCTCTTTATTTTTTGCTACATAGCCATAAATGTGTACAACATAGCCATAAATGTGCTGTCTTAGTAGTGCATTTTTTAAATTAATTTTATAATGGGTGATTGAGCGATTTTAACTCATTAATGGCCGAGCAATTATAGAGTTAACTCTAAAAGTTGATTTTAGGTAAATGTCTGCCCTTCTAATTAAAGATTTCTATGAATGACTTATTGTATTACATACTGGAAATGTTTCTTTTAAATGTACGCAGTACATTTTCATCGATTTTATAAAAGTGGTTAATTTAAAGTTTCGAACGAGTGTTTCTACTCCCAGATTGAGCATGAACTAAAATTTTGAGTTTAGAAAAGCCTGAACGTTTGGATTTTCCAAATTTAAATTCAGGCTTTTCTAAACTCGAAATTTTACTTCAGGCGCCACGCGTATAAAACACTAAAATTAGAAGTTAGAAACACACTGAAAACATTTTTTTTAATGAGTAATAATCGAAATATTTGAATAACAAAATATTTACTTTTTTCACACATTCTCAAGTCAGGTCATATAATACAATATATAAAATTAACTTATTTACTCATAAGTTTTCCAAACGAAATAAAAATAAGGCGATTCGGCTGAACTATACGTCTTTTTACTTGTAACATCACATTGACTAACGTTTAAAGTGCATTTGTGGCCAATAAAATTCTAATCGGTGTATGTATTATGGATGATCAAACCAATTGGCTCTTGATTTGCGTTGTCTTTGTTATGAAGAATGCATTTGGCTCTTCTGTCTCACAAGTTTGCTGACCATTGTCATAACCCAAACAATAACAAAGTGTCGCTTTGCGACAAAAATGGATGACATATTATTTTCATTAGATTTTAGATTTTTGTTAATTATTCACGTGAAATATAGAAATTCAAGTTACAATTTATAAAGTATGGTTTAAAATTAGGCGTTGGAAAAATATATTAAAAAATACACACATTTACATTTTAATTCACCACCACAAGACAAAATATATTGTATGTAATATAATTAAATTATATATTTATCTGTATAGTTCCAATTACCGTTAATATAGTTCATCCCAGGATAGTCGTAAATAATTATAACTTTGCAACTAATATTATTAAGCTCATAAAAACAGCTAATTGACCATAATTCATCATCCATGCAAGTGACTCAAATGAATCATATTTATGGACAACGGCTGAATTATTGTAGATTTCAATTAATTATCTTAATTATCCACCCAGATATAATTATTAAAACACTTTGGTTGTATCAATTATTCCACCAATAATTATAGAATATGTCTACATTTCAAAATTATAATTAATAGCTACGCCTATTATTTTATAATAATTGTTTTGTTTCAATATAAGTTAAAAATTTTTAAACATAAAGGCGAGTTTTATTTAGTAATTATGTACCAAAAAAATTTAAAAAATACGGGATTGTCTGAAAAAATCTGAAGTGCCCCCCACTCAATTTTGCGTCTATATTTGTTTGTAAGTAATAAGGAATAAAACATTTTAAATAATGTCCAGTGGATGCTTGACCTAGATGTCCTAATAACTCTGTTAATTATAAAGATAAATTTATGAAAAAACATGACCATTAGCAGAATTACAAGTGCTTTCTATAAATCAAATAACATTACTATGTATTTAACCATAATACATAAAATTACGAAAATGATTTTCGTGTAAACGCAAAAAATGTGTCTTAATTAATAAGACAACTGAAGACAATAAATATCCATTGAAACGACTACTTCCCATGCAAATACACCTTCCGATATTGAGTTATACAATGAAATATTTAAAATCTTAATTTATCTGATTTGTTTCAACGCTCTATCAAAGTATATGTAGGTCAAATTCTCTTCAAACCAACTACCAAATAAAAATGTAAAATGAAAGGAGAAATTACAAGAAATTAGAAACAAACGGATTTGGATTAAAACCAATGTCTTAGACCATTGAAGAGAATTTGACCTAAATGTTACATATACTTTGATAGAGCGTTGTAACAAAGCAATTAAAATAAGATTTTAAATATTTCATTGTATAATTCAATATCCGGAGGTGTATTTCAATGGATATTTATTGTTTTAAGTTGTCTTATTAATCAAGACACATTGTTTGCATTTTACACGAAAAACATTTTCGTAATTTTATATATTATCTTTAAAGTATGCAAACTATAAGAAGTGTAAGCTTTTTTTCTCGAATTCAAATATTTTTGAATTGGAATTATTCTTATTACTATGTATATTTAGGAAAAATTAAAGTTGATGTCACTAAGCCGGAAATGCGATTTGGCTCAAAAGCACTAGCGAGCTTCCAAGCTAGGTTTAAAACGTATTCAGGGTACCTGAAAACGTAAAGAAATACCAACAGTGAATAGTGGAATTTTTGACATGATAAGAATACTTTCCTTACACAGTAGTGTCAGAATGTAAATATCAACTACATTAAATTATCATTACGTATAATTAGTTATTTAGATGTTACTAGCAATTATTATACGATAATATTTTGTTATGTGAAAATTTAAGAAACGTATAAATATAAGAGAAAATTAAAATAAAGTTCTGTGTGTAACGCTGGAAAGAATTCGTGACTAAGAAAAGTAAATTAAAGTTCAATATATACCCTTCTAAGTGGCCACAAAGGAATCTGTCAAAAGCAACACTACAGACTTCCTTAAGCTTCATCTAAAATTCAGACAAAGAGATAACAAAGGAGTAATGAGTCTATCAAGTTGGCTTCACCAACAGATCATGTTTAAATAAAGAAATGGTGATGTGTCTATTAATTAGTACTTTTTGCCATTGCTGGGATGAAGTTATATAAAAATATATTTTTTTAATTTCCCTAAAACGTGTGTGATTCTTTAGCAATAAATTATTTATTATAAAATCTTTTATCTCTTTTAAAAATACTATTACCATAAATAAATCTTCTAATTTTACTTTATACAAAAATATGATAAAAAAAACATATTTTCAATGTCAAAATTAATCTAAACATGAAATTTGAGTTTTGACTTTGCGATATTTTTAATGTGATATTGCTGTGTTGGTATTATGATTGTTGTATTCAGTAATCTCTATTCTGTTAATCTATATACATGGTCTGACTAATAAGTATCGGGGCTAAAGTCGAAAACACAAATGATTAAAGATATACAGGGTGAGTTTTTTTCATGTTCTCTATGGGGATCTCGAAAACTATAAGAGATAGAGAAACGGTTAAATGAGCGGTAGTGCAGTTTTATGAGTTGAATAAAAAGACATTTGCAAAGTTTTCGAAAAAGTTAAGAGTAACTAGATATTTTGAAAAATATGAAGTGTCGATTTTTAAAATCGATTTTTCTCAAAATAGAAAAATAAAAAAAAACTGTAAATGACAATGATTAAGATAATTTTACGCTAAATAATAAAATGTTATCAGATTTTCTTCTATCGACATTAGTTTTCGAGATATAACACAAGCTACCATTTTTTTTAAATGGAAACCATCTTTGACTATGTCATCATTAGAATGGGATTTTTTTAATCAAATATATCACTTGACATACTTATTTACAAAAATAACTAACTAATCTTCTATTGTATTTACAAAATAAATAGTTAGCTATTAAATATTGACTATAATAAAACAATTGTGATTGTTTGTAACAGTTAGTTTCATTGTATTTTTGTCAATTAATTTAGTGTTAAAAACAACTGTTTTTGTATAGAAATTTGTTTCTACCAATTTCCATTTCTTTCTTCACCTAACTTCCAAATAAACCTATTTGAGAAAAATTTAACAAACTCCAATATTACAAAAAGCTACAGTTCTTTTTTCATTTTTATTTTTTTATGGCCAACTATTTTTTTGTTATTAAAAAAAAAAAGAAATTGTTAATAACTCAGTTATTTTTATAAATAAGTATGTTAAGTGATATACATCAGTTTAAAGAGAAAAAGAATCCCCTTTTAATGATGACATAGCTAATATGTGAAAACTAATATTAATATAAAATATCTAATAACATTTTATTTTTTAGTGTAAAATTATGTAATACTTTTCCATTTATAGTTTTTTTTCTATTTCTTTTAATAACTAAGAAAAATCGATTTGAAAAAATCGACGCTTTTCACAATTTTCCAAATATCTAGTTACCCTTGACTTTTTCGAAAATTTTACAAGTGTCTTTCTATTCAGCTTGTAAAACTGCACTACTTTGTCCATTTAACCATTTCTCTATCTCTTATAGTTTCCGAGATCTCTGTAGAGAACATGAAAAAAAAACTCGCCCTGTATGTAAAGTAAATGATTTTTAAAATATGACCCTCTTGCATCAATACACCGCTGCCAACACTTTTGCCAGTCTTCATACGCCCTCTGGAAGTCGATAACTGCAAGGCTGTTTAGGCCCCCGGGTCGAAGCCCTTTGGATCGCCTAAATTTTTCCGAAATGATGTCCTTTCAAGCTCTTTTTGGTTTCAGGGAATACTAAAAAGTCAAGGGAGCTATATCTGGACTGTAGTGTGGTTGGGGCAGAGTTGCCACGTTGTGCATGTACAAAAACAATTAGCGATGTCTGACTAGGGTCGATGTGAGTTTAAAAGTTTTCGCACCTTAACTACATTTTTAGTTATCGATATCGACGTTTGGCTGGGGGATCGGAGTTGAACAGTTTTCGCACTTGATCACATTTTCATCGGTTCGGGTCGATACCGGACATCCAACGCGTTGTTTTGTTTTCGACGTCTTCCCGGCCATTTTTGAATTATTTATGCAACTTACAAACCCGCATTCTTCGCCTTAGATTCTTAAAGATCATATCAAACGTCTGTAACGGATTAACGCAAATTTAGATGCCAAATCGCTTCTCGATGCTTCGCTGCATCTTGACTCTCGACACCCTCCAAGGGGCGAGATGCAACTTTACCGGTTTTCCTAGCTTACCTAGCAACACCAGCACCGATACCGCCCATAAAGGCCACCCTGCACCCCTTTCTTTTGGCAGGAAATAATCAGCACAGATTACAGTTGGCCAGAGAGTAGATGCTTCGAAACAGTGAGTCGACTCCCAGCACTGTGTCAGATGTGTCAAAACATGTGTTCCGGATGATTCGACTCTCGAAACAGAACAGCTCATTGAGTTACATACATTACTGTTGTTGTTTTATATGTACCCAACTCTTAGTTCCGACTCCGACATAGTAGGTACGCAATCAATATGTCATGATTGTGTCAGTTTCATTTCATTACATATAGCACTATTTTAATAATGTTTTTCATAACACTATCTACAATACGCGACGCGGAAAACAATATAATCTGCCGCAACATAAACTGAATAAATATAAAACGGGCTGTTTTTATTCTTCTTTAAAAACATATAACCATCTACCCGCTGAAATCAAAACTATCAACAGCTATAATGAAATAAAAAAGAAACTGTACGATATTTTATGTAATATGGAACCATACTGTATGGAAAATGATTTTAAGTCTAAATTATGACGTTATGTTAAGTTTATATTGATCATGACGTTTTTCACGTAAATATGAATGTAAAATGTGAATAAATTGGATTTGATTTGATTATAGTGTTTTCGGCTAACGTGGAACCGTTGCCCACCGAACGTGGGCAGTGCAGTTATTCCACTGTCCTTAATATGTGCACTTAAACTAGAGCACTCACTATATGGACCACTGTCGATTTCTTGCCCTCAGTCGGCTCGAATGCACGTTTTTATATAAACAGTTCGGAAGCAGAAAACGCAAAACCTCGGTGAGTGCAGCACCATTGCGCACTAGGGCAGTAAGCAGAAAACGCTATTAGTTCTGACTTGAGACTCATTGTATAAAGCAGATGATGTAGTGCTGGGTCTATTCGCTAAACAAATCGTGTGATATATCAGTTAATATGGCAGTTCCTGTATTTATTATTTAATGAGTGTAAATGAGTCATGTATCAAAACACTGTTTGGCCTCACGAGTCAGATCCGAATATTTCGTAACATTAAAATGAGTAAATCTGCCCACCTCTAGTACAGATACTTACTGAACCACACCATGTATATTGGTTTTATTAGAGAAAATCTAAGGTTGTTGAAAAATAATTGCTTTACAGAGATTTATTGATCATATGTGAATCCATTGTCACATATAACGAGAAATTATATTTATGCCAAATTTTATTACCTTTATTGAAATACCATCTGTTCCATTTGCATCACAACTTTAATAGAAACAATATTACATTAAATATTTCATTCTATATAGCTAGATTAAGAAACATTTAATGTATTATTCTTTAATACCATCTGTACAGAATTTGCTTTAAATACATTTGACGAAACGTATTCTGTAATATATATACGGCGAGTTTTTTTTACTTATGAAATTATAAAGTTTCCTCATCAGTGTACACTTTACATGCAGGTACAAAGCAGACTGTAAGAAACCGACGATCATAATTCAGTGGCAGATTTATACTTCTGCGACCTGAATACTTTATGATGGATTGAATGGACTTACTTCTTGTCACATTAAAGAAAATCTCGAGTGGCCCCCACTCGACTTACCGAACACTCTACGTATATATTTGTTTGTAAGAAATAAAAAATCACATTTTTAAGTTCGGTTTGTGATTTTTAAAATAATTTAAAAACACATTTTTTAAAATCAAATTCAATTACAGAAACAGGTTAGTATTTGAAAAAATACCCGTAAAATTCGTAAAGAATATCTAAAATCTGTTACAATGTTACAATATTTAAAATGAGATAAATAAGTTAATATAATTTTAAATTATCATGAATTTTAAATAATATCAGTAAAACAGAACCCATGTTTTATTGAAGTCTTTAATACCATTATAACTAGTGTCTTTTACTCCTTCATTAAGCATGAAGCAAAATTTCGAGTTTAGAAAAGCCTGAAAATGTTGATTTGGGTACGGAGCAAAGCGTAGCGTCCAAATATAAAATTTCAGGATTTTTTAAACTCACGTTAAGTTTATTTGCCTTTGTCATACATATTCATTTTAATATGTTTCCACTCATTATAATCAATTACTTAGTTAACGAAATCCTCAACGAAGGGGAAATCATACGGCCTATTGTCAGTAAAACAAAACTATGCATCCAAATCCATGGTTGGGGACATACAAAGTATTTTCACATTAAAAATGTTTTGCACCTAACGTATTTATTTATTTAGAGAAGTTTTATTAGGTTTACTTGTTTTGTATATCTAATGTTCTGTAGACTGTAGATCAAATAATATAATTTGATCTTATAATTGAGTATATAATAAAGCACTTTTTTGCTTGGTCTTAAGTTTTGGAAAAATATAAATACAAATAGAATAAAGTACATTTTGATATACTAATCTATGTAATCAAATAAAACTTGGTCGAGGCAAATAAAATCGATGAGTAATAAGTAAATATGTGTTTATTTTAAACAAAATATTTGTTTGAAATAGACATGTAGTCTATTTAATGAAACTAGTCAAAAGATTTATTATAGCTAATAATGTATGTTACAATAGCAAAGGTTTGTTTAAATATACCAAGTTAACTATAGCAACATAACAAACAATGTTGTTTTCAGTGAGTAAGATTTTGTTTGGATTAAGGAGTATATTTTAATCAAACATGTTACATGGTAAATCTTATTTAAAATACCTAATCACTTATTTCTTTCAGTGCAGTCTGATACATTAACAAAATGTGTTATTTTCCACTGCATTTTTATAATTAACTCCATCCTCCCTAAGAAATGTATTTACTTATCAGCCCTATTTATCTATCTGAGGGTTGGAAATAATTAATATTTTCAAATGTTTTAATTCAAAATGTGATTCTTAGAGTCAAAAGAAAATTTGCATTTAATCCATTTGACTTTCTCATCTTTGAAACCCGGATTATGATTATTAAAAATCAAGGGGCGCGCGTCTTTTGTGGGGTTTTGCATATTTATATGCTGTATCTAATTATTTCTAGGGAACGTTTTATAAAGGCATTTATCTACGACCACTGTAGAAAACTGCAATTACCAGCTGGCATACTTAGCTAGAAACCTACTATTGGTTTCTTGTGTACTTAGTGACTTTTACTTAGTACCTACTTTACGTGCTTGCTTCTACGGTAGCATATCATAGCAACGAATTGGACTACTAAAAGCCATTGAGCGTTTAGTCCCCGAAACTTTGACATACAGGTATGTTAATAACACAGACCGACAAAAAAACATTTTTGTTTAGTGCCCCGAGTTTTAGATCTAATTATAGGTCGTTTGAGTTACGTGAATATCAAATTAAATTGATGAATAAAGCACTAGTAACCTTTCTTTACACTTTTATTTGAATTACCAAATTGTACATTTTGGACACACAGTGACCATTACTAATGTACTAATGTAATATTTGAATTTCTTAAATGTTTGTCAAATATGTTTATTTGGAAGCTATGTGTAGGAAGAAATGGAAATTGGTATGAATAAATGTTCATAAAAAACTGTTACAATGTTTTTTTTAACACTAAACTTATTCACAAAAATACAAAAATGAAATTAATTTCTAATTGTTTATTTGAGTTATGTGTAGTATTTTATCACAATGAAAACACTTTTTGTTCCTTACTTCATTTTTATTTTTATTCGTAAGATGTACATTTCGAAACCGCTGTAATTAAAATTAGGTCTTTCCCGTTTCCCTTATTTTTATCTGTTACATATAACATAGCACTCGAAATGTACTAGAGATGGGTAACTCCTGAGCAAATCGACTCAAAGAGTCAGCTCAGTGAGCTGGTAAGCCAGGTGACTGAGTTCGAAATATGTAGCTCTTTTTGAGCCATAGCTCATTTTAATTCGCCCGCTTTTGTAGAGTAAATGTAGATTCGCAATGCATTAAGTATTAACAGATCTTGATTTTCACGCGGCTCGTGGATAGACAGGCCGGCTTCCCTTAGCCTTTCTAAACTTAGTTTTTACTTTTTGCGTTGGTACACTACTCAATTAATTTGTAAAAACAAAATATTTTTTACTCTAATTTCTAAACCTGCGTTATTCATTTATTTAGATAGAGATGTGCCTCTTCTTAGTTCACAGATACTATAATTTTAAATGTTATAAGCAAAGGCTGTTGTTTACTATCTAGTAAACATTAAAAATGTAATTTTACTTTCGTCACCTTTCTGTGACCAAAACTATAGATTTAATAAGTAGTGTTTGTTATTGTAGTCAGAAAATAGCTATCTTTATATTTCTATGCGTGCGAATGCAGATTAAATTGGAATTCGATGTTTATCTTCAATCACTTAAGCAATAACGCAGGTATATCGGCCACAAATTAGGACATTAAAAGTCGCATCTACATCGAGTGGACCAGTCACACGCAGCGGATCTAGACTACAAGATCCTAGTTTATAAAACAAGTGTAGACAGTGAACGTGACATCTATCACTGAGTATAAAGAAGCTCCTGATGATGGCAGAAGTGGCGCTGCCATAACGTAGAGAGCATACACAATTCGACGCAAGATAGCAGCCTAAGAAACGCCAACCAAGTATATTTTGCTCGCGAAAACCTAAAAATAAATATTATATATATATATATATATATACAGGGTGGTCCATCTTAGAAGTGACAAGCGACTTTGTGGAATTACGCGGCGTTTTTGAAAAAATCGCCGAGACACGTCGATTTTTGTTTCGAGGGGGTCAACTTTTGGTGAAATTTCCACCTTCATAATATATATACACGTGTTACCTATCTACAACTTATTAAGTTTAGACCATACTTAATAAGTTTTAAATAAAGTATAGTACATCATTCGAGTTCCAAGGCAATTAAACATTCATAGAATTACAAAACATACCGCTACGCGGTATGTGCGCAATATTTTTACTCATATGGAAAATGCCTTTTTTCTACTATCCCTATATAATGTACTATTAATTACACATATCTCAAACATTTACAATGTAATATGTCTAAGCGCGTTCTTTAAAGCCACTTCATCAAGAACACCTGTGCATGATGAAGTGATTTAATTGGAATTCGATGTTTATCGGCAATCACTTAAGCATGAATAATAATGGCACCAGTAAAACACGAATCTGTTTTATTATGTGCAGCATTTTAACCAGTCGGTCCTTGTTTTAAATACCGTGCGATTTTTTATTGAGGCAGTAGTATTTTACATTTTAAATGTGTGTAAAAATGTATAGGCACATTTAAATTTTATTCAATTAGAATATCATGCAATTTACATTTATTATTCCATTTATATATTGTTGCAAAGTTCTGCTGTCGTTTTTATGTATCTATTTGCATTAGGTTTAATGTAATACTCTTACAAATAAATAATTATTGTTTCTACGTGAATTTACTACAAATTGTATTATATAGCAGATACACTGGTAATTTAATAAAGAATAATTTATTAAATGAATCTGTTGGGAATTGATAAAACCGCACGATATCTACAACAATAACAATACCCATAAACACTTAACTAGAATACTGCACTAATATTGCTCAGATAGATCGTAGATAGCGAAACATAATGATCAATTTTAATTACAACATCCTTAATAACCGCTATAAATACAATATAGTCGATTACTTTTTTTTAATTTACAGCAACGGGATTACGATAAACCTTAATGCAGTAATTTCTCCGGCAAACCGTAAAGGAAAGTTAAGAGATCGAATAAAACTCGAAATCGTAACAAACAAAGCCGAGCAGCAAAGTTTTAAGATGGAATTAAACATTTACAATTTATTAGCATTCCTTTATGACAGATTTTTCAATTCAATTAAACTGAATTCAACAAAGTTTCTTTCGAATTTGTACGGATTGTTTGTTTACCATTGGGTGATAAATATTTCTGAAATGTTTCTTTATGCCGAAATTCTGAATATTACTCTATTCATTTTGTATTGATGCTATATATTTATTTCTATGTGTATATATGCTACATGTGTTACAAAATCGATTTCCGATTTTTTAGAAAGACTTTTTGTTGAAACTTTTTGCGTGGTGCGGGTATAAATCTTAGCCCGTCGTAAAAAGCGGCCCGGCCCGGACTACAAAATTATAACATTATTTTATTTCGAGCACACACAATGGATGGCGGCTGAGGACCATTAAAAGGATTCGTAGGGAGTCGAGGGGGGCGGAGATGTTTATTTAAATAAATCGTTCCGAAATGGATTGAATGGAACTCAAATGAATAACGAAATTCTTCTTTTTCTGTTGCAGGATAATTGAGAAAACGCAGCGATCCCAGTTTTTAGCATATTTCAGCTTCTCGGCAATGAATAATACTGACGGATTGGGATTTCAGCCTCGAGGGGGAATGCGACTACAAAATACAGGTAAATTTATTGTGATATTGCCTAAGTATTCATTCATAAAGCGGTTCTCAACTTTTTTTTCGTCGCTCAAACGCAACAAATATTTATAAATTGGTAAAGCGACCCAAAATACTAGAAATACTTTGTTTTTTAAACCAATCAAATATTGATTAAAAAATCGGGAGTGTTATCCACTAGACTTCATCTTATGCATGTATCACCGCGGTGCGTAGGGGTTGGATGTTTATGTGTCATATGACTTATTAAAACTTAATTCAAAGTTAGAGCAAATCACTCATAAATAGGTTAATTGAATCGAATGGTTTATACGACACAATATAACACACAGCCTTTTGTCACCACGCTGACTACCGGTTAACTCACTGATAAAAGTAAATAAAAAGAACTTACCAATCTGTTCGCGATCACAATTAATTAGATATGACACAAACTATTGTTTTTTATCATTCAATTCGAATGGGATAAATTTAAGTTGAATTAAAAAAAATGATTTTAAAGATTAGATCAACAAATAATAACAATTTATTTAAAAATTAAGTACGAAAAATATATACAGCTTTGAAATATTTGAATAAAAATAATAGAGATAAATGAATTTAAGATTTCGAAAAGCAGAAAGATATTTTATATCAAATTCCAAAAGAAATTAATAGAAGACAATAAAATATCAAAAAAAAAGATTATAATAATAGTGATACCCCTCAGCACACACTTTGTGATTTTAACTTTTCACTTAACTCACGACAATTCACTTTACAATTCACTTTCAGACTTCAGGTTGAACTGATTTTTGGAGTCTCTGGCATCTGGTTATAAAGGGTATCGTTCACCCCGCCACGGAAGAGTAGAGGGTAACTACCCTTCTTCTGTAACGCCAGAATACCGCTCATTGGCCGACGTTTGCCATTCAGCTTGCTGATTGGCTGAGCAGCATCAGTCCACGTTGAGTGTGCACCACTTCCAAGTTCTAAGAGGCAGTATTTAATTTAAACTTATATTTACATTATATTTACAAATTAACTATTTTCTTAGAACTTGATTTCGGTAAAAGTTAAATGCGAATTGTAATGTTTTAAATGTGTGTCGGGGGCTGCTAATCGTGTCTTCCATTTTTGTGCAATTCTTAAATATATATATATATATATATATATATATATATATATATACATATATATATATATATATATATATATATATATATATATATATATGTATATATATATATATATATACATATATATATATATATATATATATATATATATATATATATATGATATATATAGATATATATATATATACATATATATATATATGATATATATAGATATATATATATATACATACATATATATATATATATATATATATATATATATATATATAATCCTCTCCGAGAAATCTTGTGTTTACAAACAGCTTTAAGACAATTACCTTTATGCTCGGGATTACATCTAATCGCATTTTTAGTAAAAATGGTCACTTTTACAACAGCCAAGAGATTTTAAATGCAATTTTGGGAATGGGATAATACCTAATTTACGTAATACAAATTCCTTTATACCTGTACGAACTTAACACATTTTTAACAAACAGAAGTGAAATTATGGAATGAAAAATGTAATCGTACTTGAAAAGAATTCTAAAAATAATGAGTATAGTTCGGAGACCGATAAATTATTTAAGAAAAATTAATTTAACAAATGTTCAAGCGTTTCAGAATGACACGCCGGTAACACATGGTTTAACTGATAATTCAACTTATGTATAAAAAATATGTACTAAAGTTGGTCGTTTCAGCGGGTTTAGAGCACACAAAATTCTATTTACCTTCACCATAGCAACGGAAGGATCTGAGGGACATCTAATGCGCCGGCATTAAGAAAGATCCTTTATGGAAATATAATGTTAAATTTAAAGGTCAAACGTTTTTTTTCTAATTTTATTTTCTTCCGACTTTTTATATTTGAAGAAGAATTCTTATTTATCGTGCCCCAAACTTGCCATCGTGAGATATAAGCATCATGTCCACTCTTATTGTACAATATACTATTTAATTCGGACTATATCTGTGAGCAGTAGGCATTTCGCGTTTAGTCTAGACCGGAATGGGCCCCCTTCAAGACGCGCGAGCCCTCCCTAAGACAAATTTCTGGATGCGCGCCTGCTCTATGATACATATGTAAAAAACATATAAGTGGTTGCGTAGAACACATGTAGTGATATGGGCTAACTTTTCATCTATTGAAATTTTAGCACGTTGTAAATATGTTGTTTTTACTTTTCAGATTGCGACTGGCTTTACCAGGATTTCGCCTGTGAGAAGCCTGGCAGCTGTGTATTAGCTAGCCCTGGTTATCCTGGTTTATATCCACCCCTTAGGCAGTGCAGGTATCACATAACAACTACCAGCGAAGATACAATTATTAGGATTGTTTTTTCGGCCATGCTCCTGCCTCCAGAGTAAGTTTCGTTTATGCTATCAATTTGTTAATAAATAAATTACATTCAACGTCAACGTATTTTTGTCTTCGTTTTAGTCAACCCGATTTTTTTTAACCATTCTTAAAACCGGTGAAGTTTTTAATTACGTCTTAGTAAATCTTTTTTGTAGGAAATAGTGGGAGCATTTTGTACCCACTAAGCAAAAAATAAATAAATAACGTTATATCAACATTGTAGCAACATTAAACGTTGTTTTAATGTTGTTGAAACATTACTTTAATGGATTTGCTCAGTGGGTAGATACCTTTTAAACTTAATCTAGTTGAAAATAAATCGGTACGTGGAATACATTCAATATTTTTTATATAAAGCTTCAAACTTCGCAATTATAATGCCGTACATAAAAGTTTGGCGGGTCATCTAAAAAAGCTTGGCGGGCCGTACAAAAAAGGGTTCCATATGCGGCCCGCCGGTCGCAGGTTGAGTACACCTACTATAGAGCATTAGAAGGCGTAGCTATTGAAATTGTTTAATAGTTTTTACATAATGCATAACATAATATAAAATAATATTACAATACTATGGCACCACTTTCACATCTCAGAGGTCTTCTAATTAATCTTCTTTTGCTGTTTTTCTTTCGAATTAAAATGTTGGTTAATCAAACTGTTTGCCTAAACAACTCGGAAGCTCAACTAGGAATACATAATAGGCATTTGCATAAGGTAGTTAGTTAGGCGAGGGAGACAATTTCACGTGTTATGAACATTAAGCAATGTGTAATATCTAAGACTGCCATCGACATACAAGCCTTGGGACTGTATTGATAACATATTTGACCACGGAACTGTTTCATTATTCATCCCTAAATTCTTGGGTGCGCTTAATAATGACCCAAACTAATTGTCTTTTAACTATTTAAATTAGGTATAAACTGTACTAACAAATATTAATTTTACCATCCCTTCGTTTAAACATTATGAATATACATATACTGCTCATGTATAATTTGTACAAAATTTGAATAATTATTGTTACCTGACTGAAAGGAGTATCTACTCATATATGTAATAAATATGCAGTTCAATTTTATCAAATAGCATTTTTATTATTTTGCTTAAATTTAAACGTAAATAATAAATGTTCAGACAATGAAACACTTTTAATATATAAAAATCTGTTGTAGCCAACACAGAAACCGACCGCAATTTAAAACAGGATTATGCTAATCGATTATTCTTATCACTTATTATTAATACTTGCAAATTAATTAAAAAATAATTAAAAAATTATTTTAGAACAACTTTTGAACAAAAGGAGCTACAGCAAAAAGTATTTACACATTAAATGTTTATTTGTGTTTAAAAAAATTTTCAATAATGTTAATAATTTTTTTTAGTGCAAGAATAAAATTGTTCATGATTCTTTATTTGTGACAGTTGCAACACCTATTTTGACAGTTGTGACATATTTTAAACTAACGAGTGTCATCCAGTCCCAGATTAAGCATGAAGTAAAATTTTGACTTTAGAAAAGCCTGCAAAATTTTACTTCATGCGTCACGCGTATAGTTTTAGTTAGTTTTAATTTAGTTTATTTCCAAAAACAATGGGAGGTACAGTTCATTCATGGGTTAGTCAGAAGTTTACATAATATAGTAAAATAATAATAATAGAAATACAATCTTAAAAATGGTGTAAGTGTGAACAGTACACAATAAATATAAAACGAGTATGAAGTACAAAGTTAATAGCTTATAAAACACATTAAAAACATTTTATAAATAGACAGCGCCGGATATAAATGAAATTAAAACGAATATATAATAAAACCTAATTCTTGTAGGAAACATTAAAAATAAAGGGAAAATATAGTGAGAATAAAATGATAACAGACAGCTTAAAATAAAACTTATAGACTAACTAAAACATTAAAATCATTGTATATGAGAACGCATGCTATATAATCTGATTAAAAATTAAAATATATATACAAATAAATATGTAAATGCGACATATTCACACACATTAAGGTCGGAAATTTACATGATATTTGGCCATAAGAACGAACAATAATGAAAATAGAGCATTGAAACTTATGCATATTGTACATTAAAGCTTTGCAAATAAGTATTTTTCTTTTCAATAAAATGTTTCTTAAATAATGGAACACTGTCAAATGATTACATAAATCTGTGTATTACTTCCATACTAAATATCATTTGTTCTTCACATTGCTTTAACTTTTTAAGGTAATAATTATAAACATGTTGAATTAATTAGATTGTTCTAAAATAAATGATAGATAAAATTAATCATTGCTTAGAAAACTCCATAAGAGCAATGTAAATTTTGGTTATACTTTCAATAAATAGGGGGCAGCATCGTGCCGTTTAGTAATATTTTAAAAGTATACTGTGATTTCTAAAATCATGTGAAAAGAAATTAGGATTGATATGTAGAATTCGTGTACGACATTTATCTCGACACGGGCTCCTGGCTCCCGACCTTGAGTTGCGAATGTATTTTCTCTGACGCGGACCGTTCGTTCATTCATTATGTTATTGATACACAACAAGGAAAGACTTTATTAAAATAGTAATGTGGAATGCCAGTAAATGTTGATTCAAGTACTGAGTCGGATTTTTTTGTTTCAATTATAATTTACCAAATTGAATGTGGCACCGAGTCAGCTTAGCGTTTTTTAGGTCCCAAGTTCAAATTGGATTATTGTAATTTCTCTTTTTTGTACTGCGCGCGGCGGTTTAGACTACTCAGCTTGAAGCGTCGCCTACTTAACTTAGAGCGTGGTCCGTCTCGTGTTCGCATCTATTCTTTTTGTGCGGTTCGTTGCAATATATCCAATTAAGGTGTGCATCGCGCAGCAGTTTTGCTTACTGTTTCAACCACCAAACTTGAAGTCTAAGGTTTTAAATCATATAAAATTATAATTAAATGTTAACCTATGCAGTTGCAAATAACTTGAAATTATATTTTATGTTGCCAGAGTATGTCTAGAATATTTTAAATAATAATATAGAATATCAAATCATTATCTTTTTTCACCTCATCAGGGCGGTAGGTTGTATTTAACAAGTTGCTATACATACGTAACAAAACGTCTAGTTTTCTAATATTTTACAAATGTGTAGAGAATTTGCACGTAAACATTTCAATTTCAGTTTGTGTCTCTATTATTAAACTAAAATGAGCAGAATAAAATTACAACCATTTATTATAATGCCTATTAGCATTATTTTCAAAGTTTCATTTTTGTTTTCTTTTTAGTGATTTATTTGAAATATAGCTTAAGAATTGTGAAGAAATGTTCGAATAGAATCCTCAAAATAATAGCTGCTATGAATAGTCAGTGTGTGTCATCTAAATTTATTAAGACACAAGACATTAATTCTATTCAACATAAGTGTTCATACTACAAAGAAAAAATTCAGATCATAAAATTGACTTTTAGTGGACATTCTTTACGTACTAGGTATTTCTGACTTATTTAGTATCAATCAACAATTATTATAATCATGTAGGCGCAGGCATATATGGAATTCTAATTTCTAAACTATTTATTACAGTACGCTGAAAATCGACCATATGTATTTATTTATGCTTTGATTTGTAAACGTACATACATGATCAATATATTTTGAGCTTTGGAATAAATCAGTGTTTTGTGCGCGTGGCGCATGAAGTAAAATTTCGAGTTTATAAAAGCTTGAAAATTTGGTTTGGTCGCTTAGCGCATAGCGCTACGCGACCAAACCCAGTTTTCAGGCTTTTCTAAACTCGAAATTTTACTTCATACTTAATCTGGGAGTCGAGAACCCTCGTTTTATGCTTCAAATTTAACGCTTTTAAAAATCACGAATGCTCTTAAAATCTTATATTTAGATATTCCTTTGTAATAATATAATTTTCTATAATTGACATTAGATTTTTATATTCTGAAGATCCTTATCATTTTATATTAAATTAATAAATTTGACCAAGTTTTCAATGAATATGTCAATTTTGATGATGATGTGTTTTGAATCTTGTCGTTTCTGTAAATTATACTTCTGTTACATTACATTTTTTTTTCTTTAATTTTAACAGCTTTGTTTGGACTGACTTAAGCTGTTGATTTTTGCGAATTTATTTAAATTTTACGATTTTTTTGTATAAATAAATTCCTATAGTATTATTATTTGTATTGTTTTGTTTTCGTTGAAATTAACAATTTTAATGTTTTTGATAATCTGCAAAATGTTTAGGGTTTTGTAAATTTTTGTTATTTTCGACATTTTGAAAGATTTTGATTGTTTTTTATTATGTTTATTGAAAATAATAATAATCATAATTATTGGGCCCCGTGAGTTTAGAAGATTTTAGACCATTTTTAAAGTTTCAAGAATTTTTAATGAATTTCTCTACTAAAGCAGTATGCTAAAAAAGTGTGTTCTGAAAATGACATCACATCAGTGTTTAGTACGCGTGGAGCATGAAGTAAAATTTCGAGTTTAGAAAACCCTGAAATTTTCAGGCTCTTCTAAACTCGAAATTTTTCTTCATGCTTAATGTGGGAGTGGAAAACACGCGTTTGAAAGTTTAATTTGAATTCGTAAAAACAACGAATATCTGAAGATTCACAGCGTATATAGTATATTAAGATATATATACCTAAAAGAAAAACTCTCTGTATATCCGAGATAGTAATAAATAATTTCTTTTAAGTATACATACAGGGATGTTTTCTTTTAAGTATGTATATGTGTATACATTTTTAAACAGTATACACATATACATGCAAATCGTTCGAGTGATTAATAGCCGCTATATGGGAGTTATACACTATACTTTGTTGACTAAAATAATAATACATAACACAACATTTATTGTATATTTATCAAATACGCGTCAGTTTTAATGGTCGGTTTTGTTTTATAATAATTTGACAGATAAATGATGACAGATTGCGATACTATGATTTGAATGTGTGATAGGGTTAATTTCACTTTAACACAAATATGAACAATCGTTCAACAATAAATAATACTCACACTGTCTACCCGTTCGCCTAAATTACATAGAAACACGCCCTTTGAACAAAAAACGAACTCTTCCGTTTGGATGAAGTTTTCACGGTGTTAACGTTTGTTTCGCTTAAAAAACACTCGAAGCGGATAGAAGCATAATTGTTTGAGAATGATTTATGTTTACAAACGCGTTTTACCCATGTTAAACTAGTGAGAACATCCGAGATTTTGACGCGTTACTTCGTACAATAACAAAGTAGCGTCGACGACGTCATCACCACTATGGTCAAATGTAAAACAAAAAAGCTGATTTGACTAACACAACGTTGGTATTGCTTAGCGGCAAATAATCTAACTAGGCAATTATTTATAATTGTGTTAAAAAAAACACATTTATCACGCAAATACTGTGTTTAATGTACTTAAATGTTAAATGCACCCCGTTTATGCTGCCCATACAATTAAATAATGCATATATTATAAGATTGCCGTGAAAAAACTCTCTTAAACGTGTCGTTTTATTTTTTCATTTACACTGCATTATGTATAAATGATCATTATTAGAGGATAGCATGGACAACATATTAATGTAAATTAAATTAAACTAATAATTATAATATTTGTTTTATAAAAATATGTATTATTGGCTGAAAGATAGCCATTTTCTAGAATAAATTTTAATTTCTGTATATAATTTATAATCTGTTTATATTTATAAATATTATGAAGAAGAATTACTAATAAAATTTAAATATATATATATATATATATATATATCCCGGAAAGATATTCGACCTTCCTGTGGGAAACAATAACACTACTTGTATTTATAGTTTAGAGCCCACATAAAACGCTTAACTTGATCTACTAACAAAAATAATATTTCATACATTTATATCTGTAACGTAAAGGAAATTTACAATCGACCTTGTGTTTAGGCTGTTTACTATCACAATTGTTGGAGTTGCTCCTAGTTTCGTTATCATTGAGCTGCACACCTATTTAATATGCACGGTGCTTAAAATTGATAAGGAATTACTCATGTCGAGTGTTTTGGTATTCATTTAATATGTCTTTTTGGGCGATAGTTTTGGCAAAATTCTTAATACATAATAATTATTAAATTAATATAGTTATAAATAGATACTAAGTGTTAGAGAGTTGTGGTTCATAAGAAGTGGATTACTAATCTGTGGTAGTATGTAGTTAGTTTTCCGTTTATAAGAGGAGATTTTCTTTTAAGTATACATACCCCAATATACTGTATACGCTGTAAATCTTCAGATTCGTTGTCTTTACAACGAGTTCAAATTAAAGCTTTAAACGAGTGTTTTCCACTCCCAGGTTAAGCATGAAGTAAAATTTCGAGTTTAGAAAAACCTGAAAATCGAAATGTTACTTCATGCGCCACGCGTTTAAAACGCTGATTTCAAGTGAAGTTCAAAATATACTACTAAAGCATTATGCTCAAGACGTATATTCTGAACTTCACCTCAAATCAGTGTTTTATACTCGTGGCGCATGAAGTAAAATTTCAAGTTTAGAAAACCCAAAAACCCATACCATTAATATGTTGTCCAGGGTTTTCAAAACTCGAAATTTTACTTCATACTTGATCTGCTAGTGGAAAATTCTCGTTTTAAACTTCAATATCCGAATATCATATACATATGTATACTTAAAATTAAAATTCCCTGTATATGCCGGTGCTATGTTATGTATTAGTATTCATATTTTTATGTCTATCATAGTTCCCTTTCGACAAACAACAATCCTGTTGCTTGATAATAACTAATAATTAGTTTTATATATTTTTTTCTACGCCCACTATGTAAAAACGAACGAAACTCTCAAACATTCTATTTCTGGAAAATTTTCATTGGCTTATTAATCGTATGTATAAATCAGATAGTCATTACTTTTGACATCAATATAAATGTCAGTTGAACTTCGCGCTGCAAGTGCTTAAGCTAATCAAATAAATACTAAAAATGTTTGCCAGCAGTGATTCAGAAGTAAACCGTGCACACTGCCAAGTATTATAAAAGCTGCAAATTCCATGACCGAAAGTTTATTGGCCACAAAATCCAGGGAAAGGTATGAAATTACATACAACAAATGTATGGATTAGTGTAGGAGTAAACAAATTAAATCATTTACTGAAAATGTGGTTCTGGTGTGTTTCGGAAATTTATTAAACACATAAAAGCGTCATCGTTATTGTCGATATAGAGTGAAATAGGTAGTGCAATCACCTATCATCAGTCTAATGCATCTTAACAGGATGACTGCATATCAATGAATATTAAATATTAATTTAAACTCTTGTACGAAATATTTACATTTTTAATTGTAGTTGTAGATAGAGATACATTATTTTACCGAAATATATTCACAAATGTTTGTTATTGTAATTTAGAATTATAAAATATACGTCTTATTAGAAAAACGTAAGTTTTTTAGTCATTAGCACCATTTGCATTCATTGGCATAGGTTGTTTGTTTCAGTTATTGACACTCAATTTTTAATGAGTACAAAGTTAATAATATTATAGGTACATGCTTATAATATAATTAATATTTCATTTATTTTATATACATTTTAACAAAACAACAAACACACAAAAACTACGGAAATGTACAAAGTATACTAAATTTTATAAATATTTTATTCGAACAAAATACATTATTAAGTATGTTTATTTTTTTTAACATGTCGTGCAAACAAATGTTTCATTAGAAATGTACAGGTTGTTTTTTTGTAGGCAGTCTATAGCATGGCAAATTTAAGTTGGACAGACGCGGAGAGAAGAAGCGAAAAACAAACATAATCGAGAGCGAGACCGAACTCGCCACGAACCTATCGAGTGCGCCAATTCCTTTTCCCACCAACATTTTATCACTGCGCATCGGCAAGTAATGTTTGTCGTACTGTACATGATATGCTCTTGTGCAGTAATTATTCCAGCATAAGTAATAGTATTATTCCTAGTACAAATGAAACATAAGCGTTCAAAATATTGTCATTCGTTGGTTTGATAAATGAAGAAATGCTAGCCTGCTCTAACACTGTTGACTTGTTATTACTACTAATTAAACACAGATTGTTTTTTAAGTCATTTGCATAAAAACTTTCATTATTATTGTTTTTAATTTTTTCTGAATTATTAATTTGTGGTTGATATAACTGTGAAAATAACGTTACTCTTAGGTTCAGTTATTTTTTGATTAAAATTTTCGGTTATATGCTTCATTTTCTTGATTGCCTTTGTTTTAGGTTTTTTTTAGCTTTTTACATGTTCTTTGTTTATTTTCAATTCGCTTTCGTTTTTTTTTTCTTCTTTTTATTTGTTTATAATTTGTTTATCTTGCTGTATTTTTTTCCACCCTGTTGAAGTAATAACATAAGGTAAGCGTTGCAAATTACGTCTTCAATACTAAATAAACCTATAACAATCCCATCTTTACACCCTATGGAAAGATCAATAATAGTTTTGCCATTGAACACAGACGTTCTTCAGATTCAGATGCTGCACCTATAAGATCATATTCTTTAATATCATCTCCATCTATAGTATTGTATGTTTCTTCTTCGAATGTATTTTTATCATTAACGCAATCTGTTTCAATGGCTGCCCTTGCAGGTTTATTGTGAAAGAGTTTCCATATATTGTATAATGCTATAAAATCTTTAGTAAAAATATCAGTTGTAATGTTATCCAGTATCTTGAATTCGTTAATTTTGTTTGGTCCAACTATTTCCTGGAAATGTTCATAACTAATACTTTTTCTAAAGTAGCTATTATCACCTGATGTCGAAACAGTTGGTTAAAGATCTTCCTCGGATATGACTTGCTTCCCCAAACATTTTTTATACTCGATAGATAGCATCAGCATTCCATGGATACAACCCACAAGCCCTGAAACCATAAGCAATAATTGAATTCAGAAAAAACAACGTGTATATTATTTAAAACAGCAAGATCAAACATTAAAACACCAGTGGGAGGAACTGCCGAGAATTCTTTTATAAAATATGTCAAAAGTGCTCGTTTCCCGGGTCTAAGCATAGATGAATTTCTGAATTGGAAAACTCATATAGAACTACTATTACCTAAAACTAGTAGAGTTGCGAATGCCGTACAAGTAGCCTCGCAACATATGCACATCAATACCCTATTGACAATGTACTACGCAAATTTGTATAGTATTATAAAATTTAGGATATTGTTTTGGGGTGCATGTTCAGATGCAAAACAATTATTCATAGTTCAAAAAAGAATCGTAAGAACTATAGCCAAATTAAAATAGAATGCATCGTGTCGTACTGTGTTTAAAAGACTTAATATTTAAACTATTCCGGCAATATACATAATGCAATCTGGTTATTTGCTGTTAAAAATCAAAATTACTTTCTTGATTGTGAATATAAACATGGGTATAGTACTAGGCATTGTAATTACAGAATCCCATTGCATAGATTGACTATTTCACAGAAAAGCGCATTGCATACTTGCACAAAATTATTCAATAAACTTCCTCAGAATATTAAAATTATAAAATCTTTAAATCAAATTAAAATTAAAATTAACAATTACTTCTTAACTTGAACCATATAGCATTTAATAATATCTTGACGGCTAATAATCAATCATGACCGATTTTGCACCCACTAAGCACTCGAATTTCGTTAGTGTTACGAACCATGTATATATGTATGTACTCGTATATGTAATGTGTATATATGTACTCTATATATATTATGTTCTTTATTTCATGTTCTTTTTTGACTTTTTCAATTTACACATGTTCTTTGTAAATCTGTTTTTTTTTAGATAAAAATATTATTATTAATAATATCAGGAACATTATTATCCATGATGGGTTTTAACAACGGCGGATAACAACTTTGTCTTTAGTTATAGTATCCAGGGGATTTTTTAGCGCCACTCTAAAAGAGCTTTTTTCAATATGTTTTTAGTGGCTTAAAATATCTGCTAGTTAAAGTATTCTGGTGCTGGTTAGATATAGAGCGATAAGTATTATTTTCAATTTTGTACATAATTCACTGAGTTGATAGGTGTTATGTATTTCATGCCCATCTACAAATAATATAATAGGAATTATATTCATTCTTTTTCAAATGTGGATATAAAATATTTGCGATGTACTCATAAAATGTTTAACTCTTAATCCACCCAGTAGCAACCTTTTAATCAGATATATTTTTTTGTTTCACCAGAGGCTGAGAATGTAACCAGAATATTGTTTAATTCAATAGCCGCCGGGGTATTAGCCAGGGAACTATTTGTTTCAATGGGTGTTTGGATTCGTCTTTGTAATACAAATCAGTTGTATTATAGATTTGCGAAAATAATCGCTGCACCTGATGCTCTTTGTTATAGAGAAACATAAGTTTTTCTTGAGTGCCTATGCCGTCCCCTGTACAGCATTAAGAGTACTAGTTTGGTGGATGCCGTCCTTCGGTATTTATCCCACGAAAGATAGTTTGCGAAGAAGAGATTTTTTGAGGACTACGTGACCGTTGGCAAAGAATTCGCTAGAAAATATTTATTACAAACAATGTTATTAGGTATTTTCTGCTAGCCTTTAAATCCAAACAACCGCTAAGTTGCAATTCGATAGAAGTATAGAAATTTAATGTCTCTTAATAATTGTCGATTGTGGTTCTACAAAGAACCGAGAGGTAATCCGTCATGTCCGTCCATGCCCCGAGCACGCTTCGAACGGCGTGAGTTAATCCTTCGGTCCGGGTAAATGGTTAATTACATGCTGCAAATTCATTTTGAAGAAAGGAAGAATTGCAAATGTGATTTACAATTCTTGTTGCCGGAGATTTAAATATTCTATAGCAACAAGTGTCCTGATTATTTTAACTTTATTGTTGATATAATATTAAGATATGCACTATTTACGGTTTATATATTTATGGCAACAGGACTGTTTTATCGAATTTGCTTATGCCATAAACGGACAATGGCACAATTTACACACCACGAATATAAACCAGCTGCACGCGTCACTTATCATGGAATCATGCCTTATAGTTTTCATAATTAAAAAAAAATTGATAAATTAAGTCGAGAAATGGTTGTTTAATGTATCGAAATAAGCAAGCACATAAAAGTGCCATTACTCATCCACTTAGGGAATAAAGTATAGCAGCTAATGATCTAATTGCAACATTAAATTCCCTTCTGCACTTAATTCCAGGGGATTCTGTTAACATTTACTTTTCTTGTCAGTTTCCTGCACGCACATCTTTTATACAATATCAATCAAACCCCTTTCATGTGCTTTAAAGTCCTTTATCTATTGATAGAAAAACTAGCCAATTCAATATATGGGTTAATAATAATTTATTTGTTTTTTCAGCCCTGTCGACAAATATATAAAGTAGCAATTTCTTACAAATACTTGGCAGATTACTGACAAAGTTGCTCCTATTCCTGAATGCGAAACACAAAAATAAATACTCAGAGTTTAATTACTCTTGATTTCGTGAAAGATATTTTAATAATTAAGAAAAAATTAAACACATGGTTTGTTTGACATAAATATTTATGTGAAACAAACCACATGTTAAATTGTTACCTAAGAGTTTAATTATCTGCGAAGATTGCTGGCAATTATCTTCAAAGATTACTAGTCAAAAGGGCTTAGTTGATTGATCAAAAAGGCTTAGTTACGAAGACTACTAAGCAACGAGCAGAATGACACAAAAGATTGAAAGAACAATTTAAATTCAGTGATCAAGAATAACTTGAAATATTACACTAGAAAAACCCAAAGACTTATTAAGAAGAAGAATCTCACATATAAAATTCTAAGTAATCAAATGAGCCAAGATCCATCTAACTCTATAAAGAGTTGCAAAAACTTATTAAAAAAAAAACATTATATAGTTTCAAAATATGATATTTACGAAAAACTTTACAGCTGGTTACTGGACAGACTCGATGAGGCCGCGGGCCCTAGTTCCTCCGGAGACTCTTATTCACTAGAAATTGTCTACAATTTTAAAAAAATGTCAGACGTAACTGGCACACAGTTAGCTAGATGTTTTGAGATTAAAATAACTTTGAGGTCTGAAATTAGTAATCAAGAAAGAACCTGAGCTTGTACTCTGAATAAACTGGAAAGTTTTTTGAGCAGATCTTAAAGTTATTTTAAACTCAAAACATCTGGCTTACTCTGTGCCAGTTATGTCTGAGATTTTTTTAAATTGTTGCCTCCACGAGTCTGGCCCGCAACGAGCTCTACATTTTTTAAAAATATATAACGAGATTTTTTGTAACTGTAAAGTTAATTATTTAGTATTTTCAATATTTAACACTTATTTAAATATTAAGTAGGTTCTTTTATTCTGGGTGAGGTTAAAATAACTTGATGTTTTTATATAACGAATATCAATTCTATTTTCTTAACTGAGAAACTTGTGAATATTACAATATAATATATTTAGAGACTTTAACTAGCTTGCTTAACGAAGTATATTGAATTTAATCGGAGTAAGTAATATTTTTACTGTCTTGCGTTCGAGAGTCAAATCAGAAGTGCCGGAAATAAAATCTAATAGTAATCAATAATGGTTCTTCGTTAAGCAAACAATGCGTAAGAAGGGGCACACATAAGCCGGGGTGAACTTTATCATCTTTAGCGGAATTTTTCCATTAAGTACAAATTCTAATTAACTATTTATTCTTCCCAGGCTTATCTGTGCTCTAGCATTAGCAAATGCATTCTGATAATAACATTAGCAATGAATAATATTTAAGTAAAAATAAATAACAAACATCAATAAGTAAAACAAACATAAAAATCTTTAAATATGATTATCAAAAATGCACGATACTAAAGTATTAAATTATATAAATGAAATAAATATACAGATGGGTACATTACATAACTTTTTGAAAATGGTTATAAAATTAGACAGATCTTGGTTCACTTGATTATGTAGAATTGTATATTTGGTTCGCGGAGAAAAAAGTTTGAGGTTCTTCTTCTTAAAAATTCTTATGTTTTCCTAGTGCAATAACTCAAGTTTTTCTTGATCACTGACTTAAAATTGTTCTTTTAATCTTTTGTATCCGTCTTTTTGTTGCTTAATAGTCTTGGTAGCTAAGCCCTTTCGACCAATCAGTAATCTTCGAAGATATATAAACTCTTAGAAAACAATGAAACAAGTGGTTTGTTTTACATATATATTTAGGTGAAACAAATCAAGTGTTCAGTTTTTGAGTAATTGATTAAAAATGTTTCAGGTAAAGTTGAGTGAAAAAATTGTATTGTTACCAGTTTCTAATAAGCTCTTATCAATACTTAAGGCAACTGTAATCTACTTGTACAATCTTTAATCTACCCGATGAAGCTCTATGTAGTGAAACAATCGTTATAGTGCAATAAACATAATTTTGCAACCTAAACAAATTAAGTGTTTTATTACAGTAATATTATGGGGTTTTAACAACTAACAGCATCCACTATACAATATTATGAAGGAAACATGACTATTAGCAGAATTACATGAACTTTCTATAAACCAAATAAAATCACTATGTATATTAAGAAAAAATGAAAGCTGATGTCACTTCCGGTTGAACCGGAGATGCGATTAGGCTCAAAAACACTAGCGACCTTCCAGCCAAGAGGGCCTCTCCAAAATATCTAAACCAGCAAATTTTGAAGAGAGACACCCTCTATAAGCGCGGGAGTATAATGGAAGAAAAGAAACCACAATTTATGGTGTGTTGATGTTACAATTTATGACTTTATCTGTCAGAATAGCAGGTAGTTTCCCTTTTTTCCCTTTTTAAAGTGTTTTAAACAGTCGTTCATGTTCATTTGATGACTCCAACAATTTAACTCATTAATCAATATGTTATGCAATGGTATTATTTGGTTACGTTTTAATCAAATTGATTAAATAGAGCACGCAAATCTAGCAAAAAAAAAATGCAAAATAAGGTTATGATCTGGGTTTAAAACGTTTTTAAAACATGTTTAAAATACGTTTAAAACGTGTTTAAAACAGAATATACGGGGCATTTTTCTTTTGTGTACATATCCCGATAATTACAGCGTTTTTTAAAGTTGTGGGAAATCGTTGTTTTAATGCGGTTAATTTAAGGCTTTAAACGAGTGTTTTCCACTCCCAGACTAAGCATGAAGTAAAATTTCGAGTTTAGAAAAGCCTAAAAATTTGGGTTGGCCGCGTAGCGAAGCGGAGCGGCCAATCCAAATTAGGCTTTTCTAAACACGAAATTTTACTTCATGCGCCACGCTTTAAAACACTGATTTACAGTGAAGTTCAAAAAACACACACTTACAACAACGGTTATAAGCAACCTAATATACGTTAGAGTTATTAGGTTGCCTATAATCACTGCTTTAAACAATTTTGTCAGCGCAGAATTTGACTCACGTTTTATCCACATTTCTATATTAGATTGCTAAAGCCGTATATTTTAAACTTTACAATATTTCAGTGTTTTATACGCGTGGCGCATGAAGTAAAATTTCGAGTTTAGAAAAGCCTAATTTGGATTGGCCGCTCCGCTTCGCTACGCGGCCAATCCAAATTTTCAGGCTTTTCTAAACTCGAAATTTTACTTCATGCTTAGTCTGGGAGTGGAAAACCCTCGTTTAAAAATTCAAATTAAAATCTTGAACAAAACACAACGAACGTCAAAAAAATTACAGTGTATACTTATGTATACCTGATAGAAAAAATTCCTGTATTTAAAAACCACATTTATGCACACACAGTTTTATTGTAATAAAATGTTTTGTTTGATAATGTAATTTGAAATATCTTAAACAATTTAGCTAAAATTTAAAAACAAACGAAAAATGAATGAATTAATATAAAATATAATTTAGCAAATATTTATTTTTAGCAGCTAAGATAATAAAAAAACGGTTTTAAACAAATACAACGTTTATAAGATGTTTTAAACAAATTTAAGATTTATAACATGTTTAAAACGAAACCGTTTAAAACACGACGGCTGTTTTTAAACATGTTTAAAACACTGTTTTAAAACAAAGTGTTTTAAACATAACAACCCTGGTTATGATTGATCATCTAACAAGTGTTTCCAATCCCCGATTAAGCATGAAGTAAAATTTTGAGTTTAGAAAAGCCTGAACATTTGGCTTGGGCGTAGCGCAGCAGAGCGACTGAGACAAATTAGGCTTTTCTAAACTCGAAATTTTGCTTCACGCGCGACGCGTATAAAATGCTGATTTAATGTTAAATGGTCTATAACCAACCAATTAGCAAGTGAAATACGTTTTGTACGACAATCATCAATTCTTTAAATGACGGAAAAAGTGCTATAATGAACATATACATAATTTTAGTATTAACGACGTGAACACCATCTACTGTCAATAGCACTACTAAAAAATTGGCAGCAGATGGTGTTCACATCGTAAATTTATATGTAAATTACACATAACTACTAAAATGGTTATAGATGTTCAGTTTTTTTCTGGATTTTGAAATGCACAATCAATTGACATTTATAATAGTCATTTTGTGAGTACAATAGACAAGACTATTGGCAGTAGATGGTGCTCACATCGTCAACCTAAATGTAAATTACATATGACTATTACAATTGTCAATTTATAGTGCAATTTTAAATCCAGAAGAAAACTAACCATCTTTATTCATTTTAATAGTCTCATATGTAATGTACACTTAAAATAACGACGTGAACTATTTATGAAAAGGAAAAACGATAGAAAAAATCTGAAATCTAAAATCAAATGACAACAAAACAATATTTGTCAACCATTAGTTTAATTATTGACAAATGCAGCTTTGTTATTTGCTTCCAAAGGCTACTTGTTTAAGTCGTGACAATTGTGAATTTTTCATAATACTTTCTTTTAAGTTTGCTTTTACTTTTTTAAAGAAAGAAGATAGCAATTTTTTTCTCTACAAAGTTTATTCAGAAAAATTAGCTCTTTTGAAATATCTAAAAATATAGGTATGTATCTGGGGAAACAATTTTCGATGACGTCATTACTTCGGTTTCAAAATTTAGTAAAATATGCAATTTTGGATTATAATAGACCTTAGTCAATCCCATTTATGAACCTTTTTTCAGATTTTTTCTACTGTTTTTCCTTTTCTAATAATAGAGCAGAGACATCAAGTTTCGCTCACCCTGTAAATTTTATATGTAAAATGTTAATCTTTTGTTTTTTGTAAAGAGTGCCTTAGAAACAGTCAAGTAACTCACTTATTTGACAACTCCTAAGACCCATAATTTGCTTACATACCATGTAACGATATATATTTTACCAATTGTGATGTATTTTAAACTAACGAGTGTCTTCCACTCCCAGACTAAGCATGAAGTAATATTTCGAGTTTAGAAAAGCCCCGCGTAGAAAATTTGTCGAGGGTCGCGTAGCGACCCGAGACAAATTTTCACGGGGCTTTTCTAAACTCGAAAGTTTATTTCATGCGCTACGCGTATAAACCACTGATTTACAGTAAAGTTAAAAATATATAACGCTTAGATGTGATGATGATTAATATTTACCAAGATGTAAACGTCAGATACGTTTTAAAAAAATGTATTGACCTAAAATTGTACACGTAGACATAATTTTCGACTTTATTTTACAAATGTCGTATTAATTATAATCGCATTTTAAATAATTTCATAAATATCAAATAAATCTACCTATTAAAACCACCTCAAACCGGACAAAAGATAACGCCACGCGCCGGCTGAAAACATGGACTTCTTACTACCTGTTAATATCGGGTTGTCATTGACACCCAAAAAATTCGGTTGGTGTTCATAATGGATTAACCCTTGAGTGCTCGGTCTCTTTCCCCTTACCCTCCAACATTTTAGGAAAGATAGAAATCGGAAGATTTTAGAGTTTTTGGTCTAGTCGCCAGCCAAGATCTAAAACGTACCTGCAAAATTTGAAATCGATAATTTATTCCCTTCAGAAGTTATCATGTTGACAAGCACATACATCATCGTAAAAATATAAAAATCGTACTTAGGGGACTTAGGGAACGTAAAAAATACCAAAATTGGATAGTCGGATTTTTAGCATGATTACAATAATTTCCTTACACAGTAGTGTCAGAAAGTAAAAGTAATGCCTAAAAATTCATAGCCTACGCATGGGGATATGTATACTATGTCTACTTTTATTCCTAATTTTGCATTAAGCAATATTAACCCTTTGGCTGCAGTAGCAATATCATAAATTGATTCATATTGTTTAAATGCAGAATTGTCGGCCAAATACTCTAGAAACGCTCCTTGTATTATGAGTGATGAAATGATAGTTGTTATCTACTATCTCGGTCTGCATAGACCGTATAAATGTAAAATGCTGCTCATCTCAATTTGAATATTTATGAATATATAATATAATTATTATTATATATATATATATATATATATATATATATATATATATATATATGTATATATAATATAATATAATTTAATTTCATGCTCATTTTACGTAATTATATATTCGCATAAATTTAGATCGTTTTATGAATAATATACTCTTAAATTAACATACATTGTAAAAAGCATTAAAAATAAATTGATAGTAAAATAATTTCAATCATTTGAAAACTAAACTATTTTTAACAATTGAAACAAATGTAATAAAAACCTTAAAATTCGTATGGCATCATTTACGGATACGATACCTATAAGAGATTGTTACAGAGAATATTTTATTACACACTACTATCAAAGTTCTCTGGGTGCTATAACTAGCATTGCTTTATGACTCTGGACACAAGTTTATATCCTCAAATTGCAATAAAAGCGCGCCGAGTTTCGGTTACGCATTAATTAGAAATTATTACGATAAATAATTTAATCATTAACCTGTCTATATAATTGTTCATTACTGTTTACTTTACCCAATGCAATATCTATGTATGAAAATAACTTTTAATACCTGTATTCAGTATTCATCATATAGTGAACTTGAAATATTTTAAATAAAAACCAGCTAGGTCGCCAATGCACGATTCTGTGCGACCCAGCTCTTCTTGAGGTTCATGTAGCGTCATAGCGTCAGTTACTTTTGTTCTTTGGCGTATTATGTTGTTTTTGATTTTAAGCCCACACCGAGCATGGCACGTTCCACTGCTGTCTGTGTTGTTCTTATCTTCTCAAAACTTCTATCGGTTAATGGCATTGTTTCTAAACCGTATGTGAGGACTGCTAAGACACATGCATCGAACACATTTTTCTTAAGACATATATCTGAGTTTTTAAGAATATACCTTAGTTTTCCAAAGGCTACCCACCCCAATCTAACTCGTCTGTGTATCTCTGCAGTCTGGTTTTCTTTACCAAGTTTTAATGAACCACGTAAATATACATACTTTTCCACTTTTTCAATAATTTTGTTATCTATTATCTTAGTGTTATTTAGATTACATTTCAGGCCTACTTCTTTGGATGCTCGGTTTAGATCTTCTAGCATGTGTTCTATTTCGTCTATGTTGCTACTTATAATGACTATGTCATCGGCAAAACGAAGATGACTTAAATAATACCTCTATATTTATCCCTTTGTTTCTTCATTCTAGTGTCTTAAAGACGTTTTCCATCGCCAACGTGAATAATTTGGGTAAGATTCTATCGCCCTGCCTTTACACCTCTTTTAATTGGTATTTCATTGGTGGTCATTTCGTCGGTAATTTCGATCTTAAGGGGTGCATTTTGAGATTTGTCTTTTAGAAGACAGGTATGTCTTGAGTCAATTTATACGTCTCATATTGCTTGTAGTACTGCTCATAATTCGATGGAATCGAATGCCTTTTTATAATTTTAATGCCAAAACCCCTCTATATATTGTATATTATGCAATGTCAATTTCAGACACAAAATTACCCCAATTTGTAGGGTTACAACCTACACTCTCACTCGGTTATTAAAATACCAGGCTGACTCGCGGATTCTGGGAGAGGCAAAAAAATGAAATTGAAAGTAAGTAAGCAAACAGAACTATACATAGCTACATACAACATACAAAAAATGCGACTACAAGATCATTAGAAGAAGAACTAAATTAGAAAAAGAACTAATTAGAAGAAGAACTAAATCTACGTCTACTACTAATTACAAAACGGCCACTTGGTCTAGCAGTTAGACTTGTTTAGCAATCACGACATTTTGGGACGTAATTTTAGTGTCGGTTTTTCTACCTTGGAGTTTCGCCTAAAGCGATTGGATAAGTATAGTGATTATTCATTCCTATCACTTATTAATAATGCCTACTGCCATAAACCATTAAAATTTCTTCTTATTTACGTGGCGTCTCCTATTCGGAGGTTAGCAACTAATATGGCTATTTTTGCTTTCCGAGGAAAGGGAATAAATTATTGAGGACAAATTTTGCAGATACGTTTGAGACCTTAGCTGGAAAGTCGCTAGTGTTTTTGAGTTATATCTCACTTCCAGTTTAGTCGGAAGTGACATCAACTTTCATTATTTTTCGTAAATATATATAGTGATTTTATTTGATTTATAGAAAGTACATGTAATTCTAACAGTTATGTTTCTTTCATAAATATATCTTTATAATTTATAGAGGTATTAGGACATTCATTTTAGGATCGGCTCATCCTGCATAGCTAATTGAAAAGTCACGTTTGAAGGGGAATCATATTTACATAAGATACGAAACGTCATCACACTCGATGGCGTAAAGATTAAGCATACACCGGGCATTTAAAATATTTTATTCTTACAAACAAATATACACGCAGTGTGTGCCAGATTTTTTATTTTCCGGCACTACTGTGTAAGAAAAGTATTGTAATCGTGCCAAAAATCCGATTATCCATTTTTTTTATTTCTTTGCCTTTTCGGGTCTCCTGAGTACGGTTTTGATATTTTTACTATAATGTCTGTGTGTATATATGTGCACCTTGTGAACACGCTAACTTCTGAAGGGAATAAATGATTTATTTCAAATTTTGCAGCTACGTTTTAGACCTCGCACTTTTGGTTTAGCCGAAAATGACATCAGCTTTTATTTTTTCGAAATATGCATAGTGATATTATTTGATTTATAGAAAGTAATATAATTCTGCGAACAGTCATATTTCTTTAATAATTTTTTCTTTATAATTAACAGAGGTATTAACACATTTAGTTTGAGAACAGACATCTTGTATATCTAAATGAAAAGTGATTTGACAGGTATTATATTAACATGAGATATGTAACGTCATTACACTTAATGGCGTATAGGTTAAGGATACACCGGACATTATTTAAAATGTTGTATTTTTTATTTCTTACAAACTATATTTCGTTGATTGTTAAGGCACCTATTTTCTGAAAATCCATTATCACTCAATATAATAGCAAACTATTTATGATTTTCAACTTTTTATTTGATTCACTACAATTGGTATTATATTTTTTCACCTGAAGAAGCTACAGTGTAGCGAAACAATAGTAGTGAATCAAACTAAAAGTTGAAAATCATTAATATTATGCTATTATATATATTAAGTAAAAGTATATTTGTTTGTAACCTCTACGTTTCATATCTAATATCACTCCAGATTTTTTTGTTTGTCAAGCAGGTTATCACCTTAAATTCAAGTTTATCAACAATAGCATAGATAATATTTAAATAAAAACAATACAAAAACAATCACTATAAAAAAACTTAAGCAAATAAATTAACGATATGTTAACAAAATTATAGCGATTGTCCCAATGCAAAATACATATTTAGTTCAGTTGAATCAATTTAACACCAAAGTTTAAAATACAATACAAATCGATATGTTTTAAATAATAAGAAATTTTTATGAAAAAATAAATCACATACATTATTTATGCTTCTTCTTATTACATAAAATAGTATACCCGTAAATTATATTGCTAAGTTTCACTTTTTTTTTCAATGATGTAAAAAATTATTCATTAACTTTAACGAGTTTTTTAAATATTTAAAAAGTCTTAATAATTTAGCTATACGGAGTGAGATATTTTAGTTTTCAGTAAAGTAGGTCAAAATGTATGCAAATCTATTGAATTTTATTCAGCAATCACTTCAATTTTACAAAATAGTGCCTAACTTTTATTTTTGTTGGAAATAATAGACATTAACTATATGTAAAATAGATACTATTCTATCATTTAATCACGTATCTCTAACGGGGCGTTTCCATCCTTAATTAAGCATAAAGTTAAGTTTCGAGTTTAGAAAAGCCTAAAAATTTGGTTTGCTCGCGTAGTAAAGGGAAGCGAACAATTCAAATTTTAAGGCTTTTTATACTCAAAATGCTACTTCATGCACCAGGCTCGTTTCCTCGTGAGCACCGGTAAGAATCGAAAAACCGATAAATCGAAGGACTTAGCCGGGACTTAACGTTGAAAAATAAACTTTTTGTAGTAGCTCTTGATTTTACAAGTATTATTATATTATATTTATTATATAAAATCGCCAATGATGAGGAAAAAGTATTATGGGCATACCCATTTTTTTCGTCGTCGCCTAATCATTTGGTAAGTTAGAATCGTTTTAATCTAACTTACTTTTTAAAATAAAAATGAAATGTACTCAAAGTTAATATCCCAGATTTCAAATAAGATAAAATTATACTTAACACACACTTAACACTAATGAAAGTAAATAATCTATTCAATAAAAAACATATGCAGTAATAAATAAATCTAACCTACCTTTTTAAAAGAAAATTAATACTAAACATAAACTTAAACTATCAATTTAACATAACCGCCTATATAACGAAACGAACTAATAAATCTGCACTTAAATAGCACTAAATAAGATGTACACACAATAGAGTATATATGTATACATACATATCGTATGTGTAACTTGACGTACCTTGTCAGAATTTATGAACAGGGACAATGTGCGCCTGCTTACTGGTCTCCCACAGGTTTATGTCGCGACCAGACCAAAAAGTCTAAATTCTCCGGTTTCTCTCTCTTTCCTAAAATGTTGGATGGTAAGGGGAAAGAGACCGAGCACTCAAGGCGTAATCCATTATGAACACCAACCGCATTTTCTGGGTGAGATTTTTTTGATATTTAAAATGTAATTATAATTAGTACGACATTTTTAAAATAAAATGAATAATATAATTAATTAAAATATTTTGTTTTGTTTAGTAACAATAATTTTGACAAATAATATACCTAAACGTAAGTTGGGTTACTTAACCAACTGAACTAACTTAATAAACTTAACTAACGTAACTAACTTAACTAAAATAATTTATGGAAGAAACCACCGTTAGTTTACTCCTACGGAATATATTTTCCTCTAATTCTTGTTTTTCGATACTTGTATCATGCAGTTTACGTTTTATATTGTTGTTTTGCATAGGTCTGCTGTAACTTACGAGTGTTTTTGTTTTAAGTTTATTTTAGTTATTTTACCGTTTTTCACAAACAAATGTTCTTCTAATTATGTAGGTTTTATTACTAATGTAATTCTATTTTCACTTTTTCTTTATTTTATTTATTATTATTTTATTTAATAGAAGACTGTCTGTCCGGGGCTCGAACCTCGCTTTATTCATTTCACTGTAACGACTCCGACGTCTTAACGCGTACGCTACTTCGGCTCACGCTCTCACTGATATTACTTTGCTTTACGTTGGATGCGCTTTTGTTTTGTTTATTTAGCGCGTGTGGGGTTCGCTAATCTTTTAGGTTAGGAGAGGGATATTTTCTAAAAATGTTTATATCTCACTGGTTTCTTTTCTAAAAATGTTTATATCTCACTGGTTTCTTTTCTAAACCGTTTGGTAATCTATCACCAGTATTGGTTTATTATGTAATATTGTCTCTTTAATGTCTTTATTTAACTGTTTGTCTATATCACTTGGCACTCTACTGTTTTCTCTCACACACTTGACACCTATTCACCTTCACTCTCTCCGTCCCTGCTCCAAATGCTTTAAAAAGGGAAAAAAGGAAACTACCCGTTATTCTAACAGATAAGGTCATAAATTGTAACATCAACACCCCTTAAATTGTGGTTTATTTTCTCCCATTATACTCCCGCGCTTGTAGAGGGTGTCTCTCTTCAAAATTTGGTGGGTTAGACATTTTGGAGAGGGCCTTTTATCTCCGAGCACGGGCTAGACTGACAGTTGGGTAACCTAGTTTTACACCCAACAATGCTTTACCTCGCAATTGTAAAATCACCACCAAAGGTTCGATCATTGGGTTAAGTTATCAAAGGTGTAACTATCGATCGTAAAAGCGACCCTAAGAAGCATATAGATGTATTTATGACATAGCTGCATTTATGATATTTGCCGCCTACTTAAACAAATTATTTACGCCTAAAATTAGCAATATTCAATTAGTTGTAGCTTTTAATGAACTTTTATAGCTCTCTATAAATGACTATTACCTCATAGTGATTTAAACTTGCGTTGTAAGGTTCGCAAACGAGCGGAAACGTGCGCTATGCCTGTGTTCGCCAAAATGTGCACAGTGCATTGAAATCAATAGTATTTAATTTCGGCGAGAATACGCTTGCAATTGTATGCGTAATTAATTAATTAACAAACTTGAACAATTTCAATAAATACATTTTTGTAGAAAATCGCTAAATTAATTCTTATTATTGTATGTATATTGACGTGCCTCATGTGTATGCATGTATATACATTTTCCACAAATGAATATTATTATTATAATAATCAATGTATATATGAGGCTTTTTAGTAAGATTGTAGGTAAAAGTTGTTATAAATAAGTGTTACCTATCCAATATGACAGTGAGTTTAGACCTAAATTTAGTATTGAAGATTTGATCTCTAAGTTACTAATTTGGTCTCTAAGTTACTGCTTACAATACAGTTCCAATGATGTAATTGTATCATTGAAACTGTATTGTAAGCAGTAACTTAGAGGCAAAATTTTTGTAAGCTTAATTATTCAGGTTAAGTCGTGATAATAGAAACGTAAATTAATGTAGGAATGGTATTATCCTATACAGGCATATAACATATGCCGATGAGAGATCAGAGTTACGATACCCTATATTTAAAACAATTTTTAATGCATTGTTTCGGAATTCTAAATTTAATTTATAACTTTTACACAATTCGTTAATTGATTTGATATTGATGTTAACCGCATAGTGGGCATTCAAAATTAGTTTAATTTAATTGAGCATTGCACAAACCGTATCATATACATACGTTATTATATTAATAGTTTGTTATTAAATTCAACGTAGGTGCAAATAATGTTCAATATCATTTCATACAATATTAATTATAACGGGGTTTACAATGAAATTATTACCAAACTTAGTGTAAACCTGTACACAATAAGTTCTTTTTATTGTATACAGATTTACACTAAATTTTAAGAAAAATAAAATATGTTCAATACATTTTAGACCCTATTTAATTTGACATATACTATTTTGTATGTAAATATTTTGACTTTTCTTATTGCATAAAAATAATTGAAGATATTGTAAATATTAATGGCATTTTTTGGGTATTTTAAATAGGGTTGTTATTTATTTTTTTATAAAACAAATTTTTACCTAAGATAAATAATATTGCCAGAAATTGTTTAATGACGGTTACAAAATTATCAAAATTCAATTTTTTCAATTCAATTTTCAATGTTTTATATGCGTAGCCCATGAAGTAAAATTTCGAGTTTAGAAAAGCCAGAAAATTTGGATTTGCCGGGGCGCGACTCGCTTCGCTCGCGCGCCCCGGCAAATTCAAATTTTCAGGCTTTTCTAAACTCGAAATTTCACTTCATTCTTAGTCTCGGAGTGGAAGCAGTTTTTAGATAACAATTAAAATCTTGATTTTATAGTTTTAATTATTTTAAAATTGAAAGTAAAAATGAATAGAGTGGAAGATTTTTTTTATAAAAATTCAGTATTTGGTTTGATAAATTCTGAATATTTTTGTTTGTGAATTTCGTAGTAAAATTAATTTAGTAGATTTTTTTTAACTGTGAATATCAATATAATCTGCAGTTTCATTGATTACAACATTTTTTCTTTGTAGGTATTAAAAAAAATCTTTTCATGCTTTTAAATATAATACATACAAAGAGTTTTTCTTTTAAGTATAGATATCCTACTTACCCAGTAAATCTTCAGATGTTCGTTGCTTTTTTTAAAGAAAATCCTTAAACGAGTGTTGTCCACTTCCAGACTAAGCATGAAGAAAAATTTCGAGTTTAGAAAAGCCTGAAAAATTGGTTTGACCGCGGCCAAACCAAATTTTCAGGCTTTCCTAAACTCGAAATTTTTCTTCATGCGCCACGCGTGTAAAGCACTCATTCTAAGTGACATTCTAAATATACTACTTAATAATTTTGCTAAATATGTATATTCCGAACTTTACATCAAATCAATATCTAATAGGCGTGGCGCATGAAGAAAAATTTCGAATTTAGAAATCGATGAAAATTTGGTTTGGCCACGTAGCGCTACGCGCTACACGACCAAACCAAATAATCAGGCTTTTCTAAACTCGAAAGTTTTCTTCATGCTTAGTCTGGGAGTGGAAAACCCTCGTTTAATACTTCAAATGTACCTCTTTGGAAAAAAGCAACGATTGTCTGAAGATTTACAGCATATACGCTGTAATTAGGATATGTATACTTAAAAGAAGAACTCCCTGTATTTAAGGTAAATTTAAGTCTTTGCAGTTTTATTTTTACTAAAAAAAAATTCTGTCAATATTGCTTAGTATAAATTTAACTACATCTGCTAACCATAATGTCGAAAATGGTCAATATATTGAATATATAGTCAGTATAGTCAACGTTATCAAATGACAATCAGCACAGCCAGAAAGACCACATTCTGACTTGTAGACAAACGACAGTCAATATTATTATAATTAGGCAATAGGATTATTAGTACAGTTTTAAGAAAATTGATAAGGATCATAAATCAAGACAAAAATTGACGGTAATAATTAAAGCTATTTAATATATTGAACATTTACAGAGGATAGTTAAAATTAATAAAATTAAAAATATCAAAAATCTACCAAAAACCAAACTTAAAAAATACTATAAAATCAAGAAGGTTTGTTTTTTAAAAATAAACAAACTTTGTTCCGACGTTTGAAAAAAACAAAAGCCGATCGCTAGAAATGAAATTAGAGACATTCAAAGTTGATTAAATTATTTTTAACTTTATTGTGATGATTGTAACAAAATCAACTTTTTTTTAACTTAATTATAAAAAAAAATCGTTGACTTCCAATTTTTGTTAATATTTTATCAATGCATCAATAAACACACTTTTTATATGAAAATTTCTTGAAAACAAAAAAAGATAGGTATAGAATTAAATTCTACGTCATATTATGTACAAAAATACATGATGTTTCATTAATAATAACCGAGATTTAATGGTTTGAAGTTGGAATTTCGGAACCCCTTTAATATTTTTACTTATTTTATTTAAATGAAAATATCTCTAAACCAAACGAAGATAGAAATAGGGAATGCCAGTATCAACCAATGCAGAACTAAATTCTGCGTCGGAAATTGTACAAATATACAGGGCGTTCCATTCACAAAAATCGAGATTCAACAGTTGTCTAAAATCACCATAGGATACGTTTGCGTATCAGCTTTTTACACCCAACACAGTGGACGAAACGCTCATTCTAGCCGAACATTTCGCTCTAAAGTGTGAAAGAAGATAGGTATAGGGAATGCTAATATAGATCAATGCGATTCGATTCGTTCCACTTACAAAGTAATTTTGAATTGAAATATTTAATTTGTCTGGATTCTCACATAAGCTACCATATCGAGATTTAAAATATCTATCACATATGAAGAAGCCGTTGAATTTTTGTTATTTAGAACATTTTCAGCGAGCCAAACATCGAACAGGCTCTTACGAGAAATGGACACGCTACCTAAAAAAAATTATACACCAAAATTAGGCAAAGTCTGACAGATAAATTTAATTGGGTGACAAGACAAATAGTTATTTTATATAAAAAAAATTATCATGAAACCCCTGACTACATCTTTGAACTTAATTCACATTGCAATTCGTTAATGTTATTTATTATTGCAAACATACATCACATATTTTAAATCAAATTTAAGGGGCGTAGAGTTTTTTAATATACGAAATTAAATAACGTACGTTATACACATACCTTCAGAATAATTATCCATAATTGCATAAAATTATAACTTAACGTATACACGGTTTAAAAAATAAACAAAACGAGTGCGTTCCAAGCACGACCGTATGGTAACTGAGAGCATTTTATGAAGCGCGTACTTTAGTTTCTCAATACATCTGCATAACAAGGCCCAAGGGTTTTATGGCACACCTGCTGTCCTTTGGGTGTTCTAGTGATGGACATTTTATAAAAAAACCATCATTACGACAAGTTCATTTTTGGCGAAATGTTTGGCTAGAAATGACAAATCGACCACTGTGCGTCGTTTCGATTTTCTTTTGTTCGGAGATGCGAGTCGCGTCCCGGCAAATCCAAATTTTCAGGCTTTCCTAAACTCGAAATTTTACTTCATGCGCCACGCGTATAAAACACTGATTTTAAGTGAAGTTTAAAATATGTTTAAAATGTTTTCCGAAATTCGATCAATTTGCTTTATGTGTGTACACTTACACAGACATTACTTGAAATTAAAAAACAATTAAAGGAAAAAACCTCTGTATAATTGTTACTATTACTTTTCTGCAAGTTTTATTTTTTTTTATTTCTTTCTTAATACAATAGATGGCGTCTAATACTAGTATCGCATATAATCGGATAATTAAATTGCATATGTTTCGGTGGCGTTTACGCTTTCGAAACATATGCAAATTGCACAGGCCGTAATACATGATCAAACATGTTCAGTATTCTTCAAGCACTGGTTCGGGACTATACTGATGATGGCGTTGAAGCCTGAAACGCGTATATAATTATCCGGTGAATAAATGAGTACTGAACACAAATTCGTATTCTGGATAATTAAATATCGATTATTTTGCACCAAAATATAGATATTCCAAGATATTGATTTATATTGAACATCCCTAGTATAAAATATAGTTAACCAAATTTACGATAATTAAATAAAAACGTTTTACACAAATTTAACGTTTAAAACGTTTTCAACTAGTTTAACATTTAAAACATGTTTAAAACAAAACCGTTTAAAACAGGACGGCTGTCCTTAAACATGCTTAAAACACTGTTTTAAAACAAAGTGTTTTACATGTAACAACCCTGATTTTAAACATATTCCGCTTAACCAACTTTATGTTTCTATATAGAAATATAGATATATTTAAGTTTGATCCAAGTATTGAAATTGGTATGCTAGTGTTTTCCAAAAGCCAGTCCTAATAATAATGTATAATTGGATCACTTGATTGGAGCGGACTAGATGCCTTCATTTCATTTGAAGATTAATGAGATGTGGTATTGATCCAGACTTACTTTGGAGACAAGTACATTAATTAAATATTAAATACAGGTCTACAGAGTTGAAAATCATCATCCCATTGTACACAATAATAACGAAATGATACAAATGAAAATAAACTCACCATAATTTCAAGACTTAACAACAAAGATTGGTTCAGGAAAGTAAAACATGTGTCAGGAAACTGAATATATTAATATGAAACCAAACAAGTGTTTTAATTCAAAATTACCTAAAGTAAGAACTATTATGTACAATGATGAGCTGGCCGTTTGGACTAGTATCCGAGGCCAAGGAGAAAAAAAGGAAAAAAATAAAAGAACTATTATGTTGTTGCCAATCAAGTAGGATTACGTTGCAAATGCTTAATTTATACTAAATTAACAGTTTTACCAGACATCGTAATTATATAGTTTGTATAACTGGAGGTTGTAATTCACCGAGATGGATTTTGGTGATTGTCCTTGGCGCGTAAGCTTTTGGAGTAATAAAGCGAAATTATGTTCTAGGCGATGCAACACGACGGATTTCGTGGCGATATATAAAGGGACGACCAATTCAGCGCCACGTTTAATAACCCTATGCGGAAATCTTCGACGGAAACTTGAATTTCCCGGCTCTAATCTTTTAATAGAATTTAGGTGGGTCAATTTTAAGCTTGGTAAGTGATAATAAAGTGAATGTTATTTTCTGTTATAGAACTGGTCCGCAGCAACCTCCATTTGAATACAACGGCTTTGTGGCTAGTTTAGATTTTTTTACTAAGAAGACTACAACGGAGCCAACGCCAGTTTTGCCAGAAATAACGCAAGATAAGGTGTTCACAAATATTTTGTGTAAGCATCCAAAAATGGTATTATTAGGACTGTAAATGCGCTCTAGAAATACCAGAATGTTTGCGTTAAATTTTTACTGAATCTAGATAACAGATTCACGGATGATCAATAATGCATACGTTATATTCTACCCGATCCCCAATTTGTTTTTTTATTGTTTAGTGAATGAGACTACGTCGTCGTCGGCGAATTTCTCAGGATGTGATATATTAATATCCGGAAACACTACTAGATCCGGACAATTCGATACGCGCGAATACAGCTGGTCTCCAATTTGTCGTGTTACTTTGAGAGGAAGGCCAACTGATGTTGTACACGTTTCTTTTTTTAATTTTGTTTTAAGGTAAATGCATTTATCAAATGGTTTATTATTTTATAGCCTCAACCTCAGTCCACACATTTATTTATCAGAATAATTGCCTTGTCTTATCTTGTTCTGTGTATTAACGACATCTTTTATAGAGCACCTTCTTGCAAGACACTCGTCGAAGTGTTTGACGGAGCGTTGGAAATAAGGAAAAACTTACTAGAAAAATTATGCAGTCCCCAAATAAAAAGCGGCCGAGAACCAGATGATTTAGATACGAAAAAGTTATTATCTTCCAAGAATGAAATGGTCATATTCCTTCAGCGCCCACCTCCCTCTTCAGAAAAAGATAGCGAATACCTCGTTGGGAGATTCCTCTTTCACGACGGTAAGTTTCATACAAATATAATACTTTATTCAGTTGAGGACAGCTAGAAAAAATTATCTCGTTAAACACATTTTCACCCTTCACTGTTAAATTTGAAATAATGTGTTATGAAAAAAAATGTTTTCAAAGACAACATTATATGTAAAATAGAGAATATGTATAAAGGTCTGTACTTTGACCTACAATATAAAGTTTGTTGAAAAATATAAATAACCATTCTAAAAAGATGTTTTTTAAATCACATTTCTTTCTTTATTTCAATTATTTCGTGCGTTAGTATAGTCTATGGGTGGGAATACCGCTGGTAGAGAACCGGATGCAGCGCACAGTGGTTCAAGAGTGCCGAAAACCCCATTTTGGAAAGTGGAGTTTTTGCCATTCTAAAACACATTTCTTATAGTATTTTTAACTTAGAATTTAGGAACGTAAACGATTTTGTGATAAAAAATTCTTCTGGTAGAAATAACCGCTTGGTAACTTTTGAAAATGTCACCCGGGATTTACCAATTTAAAATTACAAATGCTACAGATTTGTAATTTTAAATTGGCAAATCCCGAAATATTCTCAGGTTTGGTCTCTAATAACATAAAAAAATATTAATTATTCAAAATGATGTAATTGAAGGCACCGTAGAGGCAAACTTTGTGAATCGTGCAAACATTTTAGAATGTTGTACACTATAGTTGGGTGCTTCACTTTGCGTCACAGTGGAATGAGAATATTTCGATTCTAAAAAGAAAAACATTACCTTATAAGTTTCAGCTGCCTAAACTTGCCTATCTGGCCTTAGGACCATTTTAGCCCTTTCGTTACGCAGTTTGAATTTCAATCAATCCGATCAGCTTGAACTTTTCATCAATTGTTTACCATGTCAATCTGAGAGGTGATTTTAGTGCAGTTTAGTTTGAATAATAATGAGTTTCCATGTATCTTACCTGAAATTGTTAGAGGCGTTTATGTAGGGGCGGAATTTTGATAAATGGCTTGAAGAAAATTATGTTTTGTCTGACTAAGAGAGAAAATATATATCACGAGAAATAAGTAGAAGGTGAAATATACAATTACGAGAAAATCCGTATGAACTAAAAATGACGCAATGACATAATCTTGCCCTCAAATACTCAATCCATTTCTGTACACCTGCCCACACCAAACACATCACGTTTTTCAAGTAAGGTTATTTCAATTTTATTCTCAAATTTCTATTTTAAAAAGTCATAAGCGAAGCTATACTCAAGAGAAATAAATCACGAAACACATCTATAGATGGCCTAAGCAGGCGCCGATCTACGGGGGAGGGAATCCCCCCCCCGCCAAATGGTCAGTCAACAATTAAAAAATATTGTATTTTTTTGTTAAGTATAAAATTTTAAATGTGATTAATAGCACCTAGTTTATATTACAATGTTAAACTTCCCTGACTTTTCCCTGACACGTCCCTGATTCCAGATTTTTTTCCCTGACCCCTTAAAAAAAATTCATATAACCAAACTAAATAAGGTATATTTTAAATTTTACTTTAAATCAGTTTTTTATGCTTGTGTCGCATGAAGTAAAATTTCGAGTTGAAAAAAGCCCGAATTTTAATTTGGACGCTCCGCTTCTCAACTCGAAATTTTACTTCATGCTCAGTCTGGGATTGGAAAACACTCATTAAAATTATATTAGGGACTTGAATTGACCGTCAGATGGATAATTTTTGTTTGGTGATAACATATACAAATCGTAACAGCTGTCGTTTGTTTTTTTTCTGTTTTTACAATTTTCGCAATTTTCAATGTTTTTTTTTGCGTTTTATTACATTTTAACATATTTAATATTTTATTACTATTCGACAACTTTAACACTTGGTATGGTAGTTTTGATATATGTCGACTGAGTCGATAAACGTTGTAAATAACATATTGAGTGTCGAATAATGTATAACTTGTTGAAAATATAGAGAAGTGATAAAATGACAAAAAGACGGTTGAAATATGCGAAAATTCTAACAAACTTAAAAAAATAATAATAATTGTTAAAAATCAATTAATCAATCAAACAATCAATTAAAACATGTATTGATGCACGTATTAAATTATTTTTTATCAAACTATGCTTAGTAGCGTTTTCAAGATTATATCATTTTTTTTAATATTTTTTGTGAGTTTCCACAATTTCTGTTAATTTTCAAAATTCCAACAGTTTTTCCGAATTTAGTAGATTTTCGTTAATTGTTCAGATTTTGATACTTTTCCTGAATTATCGTCAGTTCATTCAAGGATTTTATCTTTAATTATGTCCTCAAACATCTTACCAAGGACTGGAAGTAGGGTAATGGGACGATAGCTAGAAGGTGAAAGAGAATCATTATCGGGTTTAAGCATACAGATGTAATTTTTCCACTATTATGACAGATTTGTCACTTTTGACATAACGTGATGAACAATTATTTATTTTATTTGTACAGATACTTAATTTTTTGTGAAGTTTTCTCGTTTGTTGCTGTTCTATTTAATGTGTGTTGTATTAAAAGAATCGTATCTGATAATTTGTTATCATACTTATCTATCCATCCCGGTTTTTTTGTGAATTTTAATTTAATAATTTTATTCCAACCTAAAATCGTGCATATCATAACACGTTTACTGCGTTTGCTACCAGACAAAAGAAAGGAAGATAAAATGCAAGTAGATATTTTAAAATGATCTTATTTACCTTCTCCATGGCAACGACTTTACGATCGCGCGGAATTAGTAATGTTAAAACTTTAATTCGTCAAATAACTACATAATCACTAATGCTCAAACATATCGTTTTGGAACAATTGCCAATGAGGAAATTATTAGTAACATAAATAAAACAGTGCCGCAAAATACGAAAAAAACAAAACATCAATTTGGTCCCAATTTGAATCCTCCTGTAAGGAACAACATTTTGATATAAATACGCCACAGCCAATTGACGACATCGCAAATATTTTGGTGAGCTTGGGTTTTAATATGAAAAAACCCAATGTAGAGAACGACGAGAAGTATGTGGTAAAAACTAGTGATAAGCAAGATCGATCAACAAAGATCGATTGATCGATCTTGTGGATCTTTCAGATCGGCTCGATCTTTTTGATCGGCTCGATCTTTTTGATCTGCTCGATCTTTTTGATCGGCTCGAGCTTTTCGATCGGCTCGATCTTTTCAAGCGGCTCGATCTGTTCTAGTGGCTCAATCTTTTCAACCAGGTCGAGCTAGTCCATCGGCTCAATTTATTTATTAATACCCACTTTTTCGTATTTTCAAGATTTTACATTACTAATCAAAATTATTTATGATTACACCAAAAGGCATTATATAAATTTATTATATTAATTCATTTAGTTATAAGTAAAGAGTTTTTAAATAACAAGTAATTTTTTGGTGATGTTTTTTGGAAATGATCGAGCCGCTCGATCTTTCGATCGGCTCGATCTTTACGAGCAGCTCGATCTCTTGATCGGCTCGATCCTTTTGATGAGCTCAATCTTTTCAAGCGGCTTGATCTTTTTGATCGGATCGATCTGCTCGATACTATAACTGATCGATCGTTGCTTGATCGATCCTTGAGATACTCGATCTTGCCAATCACTAGTAAAAACACTGTTTAATACTTTAGCAACATTAATTCAACAATTATATTTTAATAAATTTAAAATATCTTTTGACAGATTCTAGAATGACAATACGCCATTGTCATGGAATTATCTTATCAAATACCACTCGAGGTTTGATTTTGGGCAAATATTTTTTTATTTAATAACTCGTACATGGTTTTTCAATTTCACTCGAGAAAACTTGTACAGACAAAAACACTCGAGCTTTGCTCTCGTGTTTTTGTCATCCAAGTTTTCTCTTGTCAAATTGCTACGTAACCACGCACTCGTCTAAATAAAAATATATCCGGCCAAAATCAACATCTATAAAAATGGCTCTTTACCCCAAAAAGATTGCCGACCCCAAGTCTAGTCTATTATTTGCCTAAGACATTATAATAGGTCCGGCAGAGGGGAGTTGTGACTTTCAGAATCTCGTACACAGCTATTTTTGACGAATATACAAAAAAGAAAATTATAATAGGGAAACTAAAACCAACTAAACTGCAAAAGTTTTCTTGTAACAAAAAATACTTTGAAAGGACATAATGTTTTAATTTAAAGCTAAGGGTTTTAAATAGCTCAATAAAATGTATGTAAATATTTATTTATTCAGTCAGCAAAATCTATTTAAAAAATACGTAATATAAAACAACTACAAATAAAAATTACATTAAAAAACTGTAAATTAGAACTTAGTTCGAAATTAGCGCTGCATACAGACTACAGAAATATTCCTTTGAATAAACTCTTTTAAAATAAATGAAAACTTGGTATTATATGACATTTTAGTATTTAATTGATAAAAATAAGGTTTTATTTATTTTTGAAGCGTTTATTCAGAGGAATATTTCTGTAGTGTTTTACTTTTCTAATACAATAATATTTGCATCTTGTTCAAAAATGTATCTCGACACCCTAAAGGGTAAAAGGGATTTTAAATGATTATATATATATTGTTCAAAAATGCCACACTTCTCTTTCAAACCTTATATTTATCGAAAATAATTATTTGTGTATTGCGAGCGCAAAGTGATCAATTGGCGATCCAAAAAGAAAGTTGGCGCTCGACGCGCAGCGGAGAGCGCCAATCCCTTCCGATCGCCAATCACAGTGTGCGCTCAAATTACACACAGCATTTTTCCTACAATCGCCTTAACCATGTATAATATAACAAACAATAATTTAAAAAGTTTTAAACATATTTTCTAAACGGTATCTATTTCATTGATCACCAGATTTTTTTCTACAATTGCACTAATACATTTTTTTTAAGTTAACCAACGTAGAAGTACCACTTTTAGATTTCATAAATGAAATTTTCCATGTTGAGAACATTTTATCTAAAGAAATGAACAGATAAAAGAGATTTTAGACGGTTTCGTGTTTTTTGATAATTGAATGAGTAGATCATTTTTTACCATACCTTGTAACTGATTTATACTTCACCATTTTTCACGTTGAGCTTGGCTCAATACTGAAGTATTCTTTATCATTGACCACCAACTTATTACTAAGTTGGGTTATTGAAAGATTTTTTAACAATTGCTCGATAAACGTCTATTGTAGCGAGCGCAAAATGTTTTTGCCGCTGTAAAGCGGTAAAGTGACATTACGTGACGTCTCCTCGGGAAACGCCTGCTTTCCGATCACTTTTGCGAGCGTATAAGCCTACTTTCTCTAGGGATTGTAGAAAAAAACTATTATAAATATATTAGTTAGCTGCACGAACATTATTTTGGAACAATTACTTTTTGGAGTTTCGCAGGAGCACTATTTCTTCTCTTGGGCCAGAGTGGCGTGGGTTCTCACTTTCTTAAAATGTAAAATATCGGGGAATTTATGGCCCATTTTCCGATTTTTTTTAATTTCATCAAAACAGTTAAAGATACTTCAAATGTAAAAGCGGACTATAAAGCAAAAAAATACGTAAGTTTGCCCTCATTTAAGGGATTTTCTATTTTCAAATAAGCGACATCCCTATAGCGCAACTCGAAAAACAGACACATGTTTGATAATGGCAAGCTGATTTTGCAGAAACAGCACTCCCATTAACCCTTTCAGCCCTAGAATTTTTGTGGTGCTCAAAAAATGTTTTGTTCGCTGCATATTATTTATTAATATCTTAGATATACAGAGAGTTTTTCTTTTAAGTATATATATCTCAATATACTGTATACGCTGTAAATCTTCAGATATTCGACGGTTTTACAAATATTTTAAATTGAACTTTCAAATGAATGTTTTCACTCTCAGATTAAGCATGAAGTAAAATTTCGAGTTTAGAAAAGCCTGAAAATTTAGTTTAGTCAAACCAAATTTTCAGGGTTTTCTAAACTCGAAATTTTACTTCATGCTTAATCTGGAAGTGAAAAACACTCGTTCAAGACTTCAATTGAAACTATTTTAAAAAACAAATGATTATCGGAAAAGTTACAGCTCATGCATACATGTATGTATATTTAAAAGAAAAATTCCCAGTATGTTTACCAAATTTTAGTCGTGGTAAAATGCCACCGTCGGGGCCGAAAGGGTTAAATAAAAAAAGTTTTTTTATGAACACAGTTAAAAGTGGTTTATTATTTTGAAATATTTTATTAGTTAACAGTGTCGGTTTTAAAGGGATATAACTCATTCACTAAAACTTAAACAAGGGTTTTAGTGTAATTACATTTAATGAAAGTATCAAGTTAAAAGCCTCGGTCATTAATCGACTATTCGTCTATTCTTGTTATTCGCTGAAAGCCATCTCAATAAAAACGCTGAAGCTCTTTAATTTTTCAGTCTAAAGCAATACAGAAACAAAATCGCATGTTTCAATTAATGTCGGTTTTTATTTAAAAAAGAAAACATTATAATTGCCTTAGTTTCCAATGGTTTAATCTGTTGCTGTATTAGGATTTTAATTTCAATTAGTGCAAAAGATACAAAATGCGATAAGAAAATGTTTAAAGTAAGATAACACATATTCATATTAATAAAACGTATTTTAATATCAAATAAGCAACCTTTCAATTTGTTATTTTAACGAAAACTGATCAAAATCGTTTGACGCTTAAAATTCAGTTCGTCAAATATATGAAATATTTACAATGTGCACGAATTCCGTTGCAATTTGTCAGAAGGAAGGCGTTACGACCAGAATTTACATATAATTTTAGTGTCGAAGTGATTTTTAAACCAAAGTTAGCGTTTGCTGCTGTGGGTTATTTTGTACACGAATTGTATTTGTTAGTAATCACAGACATTGGTCCGCTTTGATGCAAGTTTCATAAGATCTCTTAGCTCGAACGCATCTAGGAAAACAATTTACGGTAGCTTAGCTTGTCCATTTACAAAAGGTTTGTCGCTTTGTTTGAAGTTTAGATTTGTGATATTAAAAAAATATATTGTTATATTGAAATATTCATCTACAATAATTTAAAATATGTCTCTAAGTGATAAATAAAACGAACACGTTTTTAAACGTTATGAATTTTAATTAATTATGAATTTGTTTTAAGTTGATAATCTATTGATTTGCTAAGATAATAATACATAATTTTTATTATGCGGAACGAGTCGAAGGCGAGTGGAGCAAGTCGTTCGAGTGATTAATATCCATTATATGCGAGTTATACTTTGTTCACGACAACAGCAATATGTAATATTATATAGATTATATTAAGAGTACATAAATACTTCAAATCCAATGTTTATTTTTCTGTTATATTTAAATTTGTAGAAAGTTCTGCGTTCTTGTCTGTGTTGTAGGCTCAATTTTTGAATTACCTGTCTGCCTGATTCACTGATTCCCTAATTCACAGATTCACTGATTCACCGATTCGCTGATTCACTGATTTACAGATTCACCGAGTCACTGAGTTACTGATTCACTGATTTATTTGTTATTTTTATTCTCTATTTCTTATTTTTTATTTTCCGTTTTGTTTTATAATCATTTGACAGATAAATGATGACAGCTTGCGGTATCATGATTTGAATGTGTAATAGAGCTTGTATTAAAACTCGAATTAGGGTGGTTAAAAACCACATTAAACACGAAAGTTATTTTCGTATTTTAAGTTATTTAATAGAATTGTTATTATTATCATTGATGTCATTAATATATTATCGCTTAAAAGGAAACACCTTAGTAGTTATTTACCAACGAAGAATACAAAAAGGGCGAGTAATAATCTAGATATTTTATGAGATCATTAATCGAATGATATCGCTGCGAAAATTTTCCGTCGACCGTATTTTTGATAAAATAAAGAAAATACTCATAATAATTTGAATTATGCACAATTACAGTCAACTGATTTTTTTTTAAACTAACTTGTGTATTAAAACGCGATTAATAATAAATAATAATTTAAATAAAATATCTCCATTTTTAATCGCTCTAATTAATACACTAAATTGTTAAATAACTATCAAATGATTAATAATAATGGAGTTTCATGGAACATTCTCCCTCAATAAAACAACAATAATCACTTATTAGTGTTTTCCATTTCCCGATTAAGCATGAAGTATAATTTCGAGTTTAGAAAAGCCAAATTAGGCTTTTATAAACTCGAAATTTTATTTCATGCGCCACGCATATAATACGCTGATTTAATCTGAAATGGTCATTAACCAATTAACAAGTAAAATAAGTTAAATATGTCAATTATCAATTGTTTAAATATAGAGGAAAGTGCTATGATGGACACATCACCATTGTTTATTTTAATTTTGTTTAGTATTATTTAATGTGTCAAATTCGTGCTAAACTAATAGAACTAACAATTTGTTTAAAAATGTAATTAACAATTCCCCGACTTTTTGCGAAAGTCTCCTAATTTCCCTGACTTTTCCCGATGAATCAAATCCCCGAACTTTCCCGGTTTTCACGGTTGGTCGCCACCCTGTATTTTAATGGAATTCCGTCAACTTTTAACAATTTTCTAAACGTTTTTCATTTTGGGGAAGTTAGAATATAGAAAATAATTATTTTATCGAGAAGGGTGTTTGTGTGAAAGTTACTTGTGACGTTTTTATATAGTACATAGTTAGTGCATAGTTCATGTATTATTTAAATAAATTATCTCAATCATTAACCATTTTATAAATAAATGTCGTTCTGCAAACGGCAAAAATTACAAAAATATTTTTTGGCTGGCTATCCGTACCGCCAGCCCCCCACCAAAAAAAGTTTCTTACGGTAATAAGAAGTGCATAAAAAGTGCATTATACTGCATTGTTTTTTTTAAGGGGCGCTAGGTAAATGGAGGTGTTTGAAGACCCGTAAGGCACCTTACCCGTACAAGAATGATACACAGTCTGTAGTGTATATGTATGTATGTACTTACCTTATGCTGTTTTACGATGGCTGTGATAATTACACATTTTGCACTTTATATCTTTAAAGCAGTCACTTTGGAAATCTTAGTACAATTAACTCGGAAATTCGGTAATGCTTGCCAGCGGCATGGATCAGCAGTGGTGTCGGATGCTGCATAGTTTTTGGCGCGAAAATACGTTATAAAGCGGTGTCTTTCAAAATAAACATATTTTATTTTCTAGATAAATAATTGTAGAAATAGTAACCACAAATTAGTTAAAAACAAATGCTCTATACAAGATTGTTAATTTTTTATATCCGAAAAATAATTAGTAACCAATTTAGAATTGTATTTTCCATATTTAAGTTTAAAATATAAACCGATTATTTTGAAAGGCCATTTCCAATTTCATTTAGATAATTATCTTTTAATCAATCTATCTTATAAAATTCGTGTTTTATAGTTTATGTTCGAAAACAAAATAATGTTGTTCTGTTTCTGAAAGTACCATTTTTTGTAAAATTCATTTACGCCACAATAAAAATGAACTAGTATTTGTAAAAAGGAATTTTTACGAATAAAATGCAATAAACCCCGTAATGACATCGCACCCGTGATTCCCACTCCTTTGCGCCGTGCATCTCACCAGCCTTGATAGATTTGCGATGTTAATACGACGATCAACGCAAGCGTTACATAGACGAGTATATTTGAATACATGACAACTTACTGCTCGAATTAAAATCTGCCTCTGAAGTGTGGCAAAAGCCGCGCTCGGTGTTCCTTATATTATTTTAATTCGAAAACAGATCGATTTGTGCTCGCGCAGAAGTAATTATTAACGTACTTGTTCAAAATTTGAATAAAAAATCGGCTCCACGTTGTGGAGCAGTAGACTATAAATTACTTCAGTTCGAACAATATTAATTTTTTAAACCTGGATTTTATAGCATAGGAAAGTTCTTAGATCTTCTTGCTTAGCTGGACAATTTATCTCACGTTCAGGTGGACAAGGGCAATCAGAAAAAACACACAACAAGCTTTAATTGGTTTATTAAATATTAATAAAAATTCAATATAGTTAAATTATATTCAACAAAATAAATCAACCTCAATAAATATAACAAAATAAAAAAATTCAAAAAGTTCAAAAAAAAATATAAGTTTAATACATAACATTAATTCAGTGTATAAAATTAATTCAGTCTTTTAATTCAAATACAAAATAATAATAAATTGCAAATAACAAATTAATTTATACCTAAGTGAATCGAACGTTGATTGTTATAAAATGCGAAAAAGAAATGTATGCTTTATTTAAGTTTCAATATTTAAAGTCACAGCGATTACAAGAATTATGCAATAGGTAATGTAACACTTAAAGTGTTAATGTTAATGTTAACCGCAAGTTCATCGAGGATCAAAGAGAAATGTCTTTCAAGTTCTGGTAATCGATTACCATGAATTTTAAACGTATCGAGATTTTAGAGTAAATTGGGAATTAAATCGTAACAATTTTGTAACTGATCCCAATAACGATCTTTTCGAGTAACGAATACCGCGTAATTCTTGAGTACTTTCGAGGGCGATTGTGCAACCTTAGTGGACTCAGTCATTTTCAAACGCGAATCTATCTAAAATTAAATCAAACAAATAACAAATTTAAAACAGACACGTTCAGCTGTTTTATCCAACAAAAAATGTAACAAGTGAATGAACTCTTGCCCAAATGATTTGGCAAGAACAAAAAAACGAAATGGGAAATTTCCGAACGCCCGAAGAATACGCAGCGTCCGCACGCGGTCCACACGCCTGCCTTTGCGACGAACGTACAATTTAATGAAATAGCTACGCTTGCGCCTTACGAAGGAACCAGGTGTGAGACGACACGATCCGCGGTTTCGCTAACGTACAGAAAAATGGCGATTTACGCGAAAACTGATTAAATCGTACGAATGCAAATTAAGGATTTCGACAACGAGAATAAAGGGGAGGACTCAAGGGATCCGGTTCACGATAGACCATATGTTGGGGGGTGTTTTGAATTTTCGGAAACGGTCGAGAAAACAAGCCCCTCAGAGGAGGGTACGGAATATTTCCGGCCTGTTAACAAACAGACTGACTCAGGCTAGATCGACAGTAGGATAAAAGGAACCCACACTAACCGGATTTAGATGCTGCGTAACGTAGGCAGAAGGGTTGTAAGGTACCCCACGTTTTGATCGGGTCCAGAGGTTTCTGGCAGGCGATCACTGATCACTACACACATGCGGCTGATCACTAATAAAGTTAATAATGCTTTCTACAAAACTATCGACGTCACTAATACTCAAATACCCTTTACAGTCCCCAACAATAACAAAAAAAAAACGTCAAGCCTTCACTTCAAAAGACCATCACATTAGTCACACGAGTTTCACATAGACCATCTTCCGTAAATTCTTTGCTACTCTCACGCGTCCGCTGCGCGCAAGTGTGGAGTGATGGTGGTTAACAAAAAAGGGTTTAGAAATATTATAGGTAAATGAGCCAATCTGTCATCCCACACAATATCTCTACTGAACACCTACATAAAATTCAGCAAATAGAAAATATCGTCAAATTGTACTACATTTTTGTAACATATAAAAAAATAGAGGTATTTAAGTTTCCCAATACCATACCACCTGTAGCCCCCACTGACAATGATGGTGTTCGCACAGCAACCTCTTACATTGCCATTGAATAATATCCGTATCTTATATTCTAACATTAACTCCGTTCGTAACAAGTCTCACATCCTATCCAACTACCTTTTAGAAAATCAAATCCATATCATCCTTCTCGTTAAAACAAAATCCAAAGACTCTTTTGTATTTTACAATTGGAAAAGTTTGCACATCCCTGCCTCTGTAATAAACAAAAATCAGCGAGGAGAAACAATTGCTTTCTTCCATCCCTCCATAAATTATGGTAAAGCCAATCCTCCCCGTATTAATAACCCTTTAAATGAATGTCTCCATTTCACTCTTCTAGTTAATAACTTTACCTTACATGTTTTCCTTGCTTATATCCACCCCTGTTCCGCTATTGACGACACAATTTTTACGAAGGCCTCATTGTACGACCACGTCCTAATAATTGGAGATTTTAACGTCAATAAAAGAAAATCCCAACATATCCAGATTTGTTGTTCTCATTGCGATTTCATTAAAATTCCTACACCTCCTACATTCGTAATGAATGAAAACCAAGCCACTACTCCCTACATTATCCTCTGTACCTCTAATATCCAACATCTGATTCATTCTATCACCCTAACTCCTGACCTATGTTCTGATCACCTATCCATCCAATTTGATATTAAAACAAACTCACCACCCTTGCCCATCCTTCTCGAATACATTTTCCAGTACCAAAAATGTGATACGAAAAAAGTGACAGCTGATATAATGTAAAAATTTAACGACATGCAATTCCAGTACCAAAAATGTGATACGAAAAAAGTGACAGCTGATATAATGTAAAAATTTAACGACATGCAAGACATAACTCCCGAAAGCATTACCCATTTTAACTCCCTTCTTTCCCATTCCATCTCCCAACATACTCCTAAAATTAAAAAACAACATTACAAATATCCTTTACCGAACTACATACTTAGACTAATAAAAATACAAACGACAAATTTATAGAGACAGTTAATTCTACACAGACAGTCCAATAAAACAGACTTTTAACAAACTGACAAGAGAAATAAAAAATTTAATCTTAGAATACAAAATATCGAAATTACCTGCAATAATATAAATGATATGCACGGAAAAACTTATTAGACTGAAATCAAAAAATTATCAAAATATAAAAAGACAAAATACACAAATGACATAAAAAATTTAATAGACGATTCAATAATGACGGACGACTTCTTAATTGCTGAGGCTTTTGCCCGACATTTAGAAAATACGTTTCAGCCGACAGTTAATAACAATTATGACGAAAACTTTTTTAATTTTGTAAAAGACTGGTTCAATGCATACGATATGTCTTCCTCTCCACCTTCTACGGATGATACAATAGATGAAACAGATTACTTTACTATATTACACGCCGGTAAAAATTCTTCTCCAGGTTTTGATCAAATTCCTAGATCCATCCTCAAAAAACTTCCTGATGAAATCCACATGTTAATTTTCAAAATATTTAACTATTGCTACTCCAACCAGTATTTCCGTCCCCTATGGAAAAAAGGTATAATCACTTGCATTCCCAAACCATATAACGATCCCTCCCTAGTATCCAATTACCGCATCATTACCCTTCTCCCAGTAATTGGAAATCTATTTGAATCCTTAATTAAAGAAAAAATCCTTACTGCATCCATTAAATTTATCCCAGAATACCAGTTTGGTTTCCTTCCCAAAAAATCAGCCACTCTCCTTTTATCCATTCTCACCTCCAATTTGCAAGCCACTCATCTAAAAGGACGAAAATCGACAGTGCTTTTCCTAGATATACAAAAAGCTTTTGACTCGGTTTGGCATATTGGCCTCCTCTACAAATGCTTCCTTTTACGAATTCCACACCACTGAATCATTCTTATCCCTAACTTTCTTTCCAACCGATCCTGCCAAGTAAGATATCGTCAAATACTCTCTCACGCATTCCCTATTTTACAAGAAGTCCCTCAAGGTTGTCCATTATCCCCAATCCTTTATAATATTTACTGCCATGATATCCATAACGTTGATCCTACACATTTTAACTCTTCTCAATACGCCTTTTTGTTTGCAGACGATACCGCACTTATTACCCACGCTCCTTGCCTTCAGATAGCCCAACAAGCCCACCAAAAATCCGTCCGTCCAAGCCTGGTGTTCTAAATGGCGGATCAAAATAAATCCTTCTTTTAACAGACTGACAAGAGAAATAAAAAATGTAATCTTAGAATACAAAAAATCGAAATGACCTGCAATTATATAAATGATATGCACGGAAAAACTTATTAGACTGAAATCAAAAAATTATCAAAATATAAAAAGACAAAATACACAAATGACATAAAAAAATTAATAGACGATTCAATAATGACGGACGACTTCTTAATTGCTGAGGCTTTGCCCGACATTTAGAAAATACGTTTCAGCCGACAGTTAATAACAATTATGACGAAAGCTTTTTTAATTTTGTAAAAGACTGGTTCAATGCATACGATATATCCTCCTCTCCACATCCTACGGATGATACAATAGATGAAACAGATTACTTTACTATATTACACGCCGGTAAAAATTCTTCTCTAGGTTTTGATCAAATTCCTAGATCCATCCTCAAAAAACTTCCTGATGAAATCCACATGTTAATTCTCAAAATATTTAACTATTGCTACTCCAACCAGTATTTCCGTCCCCTATGGAAAAAAGGTATAATCACTTGCATTCCCAAACCAGATAACGATCTCTCCCTAGTATCCAATTACCGCCCCATTACCCTTCTCCCAGTAATTGGAAATCTATTTGAATCCTTAATTAAAGAAAAAATCCTTACTGCATCCATTAAATGTATCCCAGAATACCGGTTTGGTTTCCTTCCCAAAAAATTAGCCACACTCCTTTTATCCATTCTCACCTCCAATTTGCAAGCCACTCATCTAAAAGGACGAAAATCGACAGTGCTTTTCCTAGATATACAAAAAGCTTTTGACTCGGTTTGGCATATTGGCCTCCTCTACAAATGATTCCTTTTACGAATTCCACACCACTGAATCATTCTTATCCATAACTTTCTTTCCAACCGATCCTGCCAAGTAAGATATCGTAAAATACTCTCTCACGCATTCCCTATTTTACAAGAAGTCCCTCAAGGTTGTCCATTATCCCCACTCCTTTATAATATTTACTGCCATGATATCCATAACGTTGATCCTACACATTTTAACTCTTCTCAATACGCCTTTTTGTTTGCAGACGATACCGCACTTATTACCCACGCTCCTTGCCTTCAGATAGCCCAACAAGCCCTCTAAAAATCCGTCCGTCCAAGCCTGGTGTTCTTAATGGCGGATCAAAATAAATCCTTCTAAAACCCACCTTTTCATCCCATTCCACAAAATCACACCCCAATCCCCCACAATCACTTTTAACAACTTCATAATTTCTCCCTCCCACACATGCAAATACCTAGGCATCCTTTTCGATCCCAAACTATCCTTCAAACCCCATATCCTATCTACGAAAACAAAAATCCAAGTAAGGGCCCGCCATTTCAGGTCGCTTACTTATAAGCAAGAAGGCATAAGCACAAAAACCGCCACACATATTTATAAAACAATTTGCCTTATTGGATTACGGAGCTATACTTTTAACTCTCATCAAACCATCTTCTTTATACCACTTCCAAGTTGCCGAACGATCCTCTGTAAGAATCCTTACTAAACTTAGACATCCGAACAATCCTCTCCACAATCCTTCCAATCAATACCTTTACAATTCCTCTCAAATCCACTCAAATCACACCGATATCCCAACCTTACTAAAAAGTTCGCAAATAATCCCTATAATCAACCCCTTCTTAAGAAGTTCTGTATCCCCCGAAATCTTAATATCCCTCCTAAATACAAATATCCTACTCTCACACTTCATGAGTTCATTAGTTCGCTTCAAAACAGTTAAACTAGCTAGCATAGACATTTTATTGCACATCACCATAAATTCAGACAGGGCAGAAAGACCTTTGGTCGAAAGCCCGGACAGACTAACACTAACATGTATGATAGGTATATACATTTTTGTAACATATATTGTATTGTCTGAATAAAGATGTTTGTATATATAGAGGTATTCCTAATGATAAATGGCGATCATTATTTATTACATTATCGTTAAGATAATTTATAAAAAAATTTACGAGGCGAGTTAGTTAGTTAGTTAAGAAGTTTAATTAATTTTTTAGATTTTATTTGAACAACAAATAGATGTAACATTTTTGTCAAGTTTCGTTAAAAATATAAAAATATATAAAAACTAGTCGAAATATTTAGTATTTCTTGAAAGAATCTTGAAATTTATTTAATTCAGTGAATTTTATGTTGACTAATTAAAGTCTTAGATTTGCATAATATTTTAAACATACAGGAAATTTTTCTTTTAGGTAAACAAATGCATAAGTTGTAATCTCACAGAGTAAGCATGAAGTAAAATTTCAAGTTTAGAAAAGTCCCGTGAAAATTTGTCGACGGTCGCGCAGCGACCCGAGACAAATTTTCTGGGCTTTTCTAAACTCGAAATTTTACTTCATGCGCCACGCTGATAAAACACTGATTTGGAGTCAGATTTAAATATACCTAAATTTCACAATATTTTAGTGTGTTATAAGCGTGGCGCATGAAGTAAAATTTCGGTTTAGAAAAGCCTAGAAAATTTGTCTCTTCATGCGCCAGGCGTGTAAAACACAGATTTAATTTGATGTTTCAAAAACACTTTATTTTTACAACAATACAAAACCAACCCAAAATGTATTAAAAGATATTTGCCCAGTTATTTCCCAGCTATTTTTATTTAAACTTTTTTTTTAATTTAATAAAATCGATAACGCAACTAATATTCGCGTATTTGCAATTAATTTGGCGAATTTGATTATTGAAATGTTAGCGGTTATTCGCCAAATCGAATACGAATACCTGTATTCAAAACTCTTTTACTAGAAACCTAAAGTTAATTGAATATTTTAAAAATCCATTAATAAACATAGAACAGCGTTTACGGCCCCGGGCCGCATACGGGCCGCGGGTTGGCCAGCCCTGGTCTAAAGGGCACTAATCAGAGAACAGGGATATTTAATCGTTACTATTATTACTAAAAGAATTTCAATGCAATAATTGTTGTACCTAATTAACCAACATTTGTTGGTACGGTCCGAGAACTGACCCCGAGCAGTCCGTCCCGCTGCACAATTAAAACGTGCGGCCTCCAAGTGGTCCACCATATCCTCAATCATCCTTTCAATCACATCCGTTTCAATAATTATTTTCCCAAATTCCTTTCCAATGAACCTTTTCCTTTAAAAATCCACGTGTATTTCCTATTCCTTGGGGAGGGCAGAGGGCGCAGCAATGGCTGTTTAACTCTGTCCAGATTTTAACCTACACTTAAGACCAATATTTAAGATTTCATTACTCATCCCTTCATCCACTTATTTATTTATTCATACAATCGATACTCCAATAAATTTTAAAAAAATATAATTATTATTTCATAATTACTGTGACTGGTCAACAGAGCTTTATTAGCTAAGGCCATTAATTACGCAAAGAAGAAGAACCAAAATTTGTTATCTATCCAAAGAGAACTATAGAAATATTAACCACACTACAAATGTAATATTTAATTTATTATTTTTCTTTTTATGTTTGGGTAATCAAATTAATAATAAAAAATCCCACCAAAATTGCAGCTTTTTGTTCCTACCTCAGTTACTATGTAAAAAATACCAGAGCTGGGACGAATCCTCGTAAAAAGGATTCGAATCACGAACCCGAATCACCTAATATGATGCGAATCACGAATACTCGAATAAAGGATGCGTAAGAGATAAATATGATTCGAATCCTGTTTTTTCTAATCACGAATATAAATCCTTTAAGAATAAATTTGATTTTATAATTTTCTTGCAACCATTAACATTTTAATATTGCTACCAGTTGTTTTAACAAAAATATTTAAAACCTAATTATTTATTATTAACACTGAACATCGTTGATGACAGACTAAATATCTGATTCCGTGTTACTCTGATTTAAGATGTAATTGTGTGTTTTTGAACTTCACTTCAAATCAATGTTTTGTACGCGTGGCGCATGAAGTAAAATTTCGAGTTTATAAAAGCCTGAAATTTTGGTTTGGTCGCCCCGCGCTTCGCGCTACGCGACCAAACAAAATGTTCAGGATTTTCTAATCTCGAAATTTTACTTCATGCTTAACCTGGGAGTGGAATCACTCGTCCAAAACTTTAAATTGAACTCTTTTATAAAATCGACGAATGCCTCAAAATTACGTAAAAAATTCACTAAAATCGGAGAAAAGTCATGGAATTTCATTCAAATTGGCCGAAACACTGAAAAAACGCGTTTTAAATAAATCGCGAAAAGTAACAAAATACACGAAAAATATCATAATTATTGACATTTATTAAGAATCATGACACAATAAAAAATATTAATATAAGCAGAGTAATAAGAAATCATAAAAATATATAAATACCGTCAACATGTATAAAAATCTGTAAAATTATTAAAGTCAATAAACTTGAATTTTAGTTGTGTAATGTTTAATTTTGAAGATTTTTATTTCTAGTTTATTTTATCAATTAGTTTTGTCAGCGTCGACAACATATATTGTTGTCATTATTTATTTTAAATGTTGACAATTATCATTATCATTCCAATTATAAATTATACAAATTTAAACAATAACAATTTCTATAATTACAATTTATAATGGGAATAATAGTACAAATTTTCAACATTTCAATTGATAAAACAAACTAGAAATGACAGGAATCTTCTAAATTTAACATTATACAAATAATATTTGTTTAAAAAACGTTAAAATTGAAAACATCACTTAAATCAACTTAATCGGCAAAAAATTATAAATAATAATCAACAAACAAAATTTAAAAAAAAAATGTGGAAAAAACAAATAGGACCAAAATTGACAATATCTTTATTTTTAGTAATTTTGTTCTCTTTGTAATATTATTCTGTAATTTGGTTGTCCTGCTGGATAAAATATATAATCATTAAATTAAAAAGACGTAAACACTGAAAATAATTTAGCATAATAACTAAAAAGATTTTTTTTATTAATAAAAACAATATAACATTTTTAATTGACAACTTCTCTAAATCGATAAAACTTACAGAAGTAATTCTAAACAAATCGTCAAATTGATAAAAAAAAATAGTGAAACAAGTTAAAATTAATAATATTAACATGAATATTCCAAAAAACAAAAAAAACTTTCCATAGAATTGTCAATATAAACAAACATTGTTAATTATGTTTTAATGTGTATTTTATTTTCTTAATTGTACTATATTATGTATTTTTAACTCAATAAATAAATCAATAAATTGACAAATACGTGTCAAAATCTTAAAAATCAACAAAAAAGTATAATTATATTTTTTCCGATTTCTGCATATTTATTTTTTGTAAAACAAAGGATAAAATTCAATCGTACCCAGAAAATATCAAGATTAAGAACCAATATCTCAAAAATTACAAGATATTAATTTAAAAATATTTTTATTTCATATTTGATATAATCTATAAAAGCAACAGACGATTATAATAATTGAAAAAAATATTCAAAATTGTTAAAATTAACATTAAGCAAAATTTACCAAATGAAAATATGAAACTAATTAAAATTAAATGAAACTATTACTATGTTTTTTACAAGTTTTATTATATATATATAAATATATATATTTATATATATTTATATATATATATATATATATATATATATACAGGTGTTACATATAAATATTTTTACGACTTAAGTTTTGACAGTGTGAGTGTCATTATCAAGTATAACAATTTTCGGACATGCAGATCAAAACCATCGTGATGTTGAAACTAATTAATTTCTAATTTTCTACAGAATTAAAAACACATAAATAATGGCCAAAGTTAACGAAAAACCCAATTGACAAATTCAATAATAAACAATACAAAAAGTAATAAAATAGATGGCATCAAAAAATGATATATTATTAAATTTGTCAAAATCAACAGGCATCATAAAAATTACAAAACACGTTTAAACTTATAAAACCAACTTCAATATTGACAAAAACAATTTAACAAAATGGGGAAGAAATTTATATACCTCTTAATATAAATTTCTTCAGGGGAAAAAATCTTGAATCAGGATAATGTCGGAAAAAATTAACATTTCAGATTGTGACTACCATGTCAGTTTTACCTTAACTAATATTGAACAAATTTTGAAAACTAGATTATTATCTTTAAAAACATTTTCAGTAATTTAATGTTTTTATCGAAGCATTCAGTTTTCGAACGAGCCTTTCCACTCCTAGACTAAGCATGAAGTAAAATTGCGAATTTAAAAAAGCCCCGCGTAGAAAATTTGTTCCGAGACAACTTTTTACGGGGCTTTTCTAAACTCGAAATTCTCGAAATACTTCATGCGCCACGCGTATAAAACACTAATTTAACGAGAAATTTAAAAACACACATAACACATTTTTCACGTTAATCCTCACAATTAATTCGAATTATTTTTGACGATTCGAATCCCTTTTTAAATATTCGAATCCTTTTATAAATATTCGATTCCATTCGAGGGTATTCTAATCCTTTTGTAAGTATTCGAATCATTTTATAAATATTCGAATCTTTTTATAAGGATTCACCCGCACTTAGATTCGAATACGAATCCTCTTAAGAAAATGTAACGAATTCGCATCACGAATCCAGTTTAACTAAAGTATTCGAATGCTTCTTTTAAATCTTCTAAAAGGATTCGAATCCAGGATTCGAATCCTGAATGATTCGAATCCTTACCAGCTCTGGTTAATACATTATATAATACATAAGCCCGCGTCAAAATACATACTCGTACATAGAGTACATAAATGCAACTTTTGCGTCGAGGAAAGAGTGGAGTAAAAACAGCAATGTCACTTCAATGTCGAGGAAAGAGTCGACGAAATAGTTGAGGAAAGAGCGAAGTGCGTTTAATTCCGCATCACGGTTTTGCGTGGACGAATGGTGTTTACACGTCCGCTTTTGCGTGCTCCGCTTTTGAGTCGACGATTGCCGACGCAAAACCGGGGCGCTTAATTTCGTTCTACTTTTGCGTCGAGCGCCGCGCGTCGCCTGAAAGATGTACTTTTTCAACCCCACTTTTGCGTCGACGATTGAACGCCGTTCTGGAGTGGTGTTAACTCCTGAACGGCGTTCAATCGTCGACGCAAAAGTGGGGTTGAAAAGGTACATCATTTAGGCGGCGCGCTACGCTTTCTTCGACGCAGAAACGCAGGCAAGATTGCCGTTCAATTGTCGACGAAAGAGTGTACGTGTAAAGGGCCCTATTCAATCGTCGAGGAAAGACTGTACGTGTAGAGGGCTCTAGAAAACCTAGAGAAAATTAAGGGGCGTATATATAAATCGTGGCAATAGCCGTTTCAGACTCGCGACAGATGGTAAGTCAAAAAATTGGGGGGGGGTCTAGAAAAAAAAAATGCTTAAAGTGGGCGGTGGACAAAATAAGGTTAAGAACCTATGGTCTAGCCACATACAGGTATATTTTATATTAGCATGCCATTCTAATTTTTACGGATGCGTATTCGCCCGGATGCGGTTAGTCTAACCGTGCTTGTATTGAGCGGAATTATTGATTGTCCATCGTATTGTTTTTATAAATAAAGGATGACTGTTTAAAATGTTTTAGAACAAATAAGTGGGACGGTTGAACCGCTCGGCATGTGTGATGTAGTATATAAAGGGTCTACTAGTCCGTTAGCGGGAATGGTGGACAATCCCAGCACACAACTCCTCTTCTGGTATATGGAAGGTCATCTTTTGTGCACCCAGAAATTTGTCCCTTCTGCAAATCAAAGTATCACTCTGAAAGTACAAAGTTTGGAACACATGTCGAAGGAGCCAGCTTGCATGACACAATGCGGGGACAGCGGGTGTCGCTGTGTTTCAAGCAGCCCCTTAAACAGGATTGATCACTTGCTGATTTCTAATGAGGAAACTCATACTGTAGCCTGCCTGTGTGGCAGCTTTCAGCATGAATGGCTCCCGGTTAGCGTTCGGTCTTGGGGAGCTTTAACTTTGGTTTATTCAGTTGCTCATTACACGTGGAAGAAGAAAGGATTCGGACTGACCGCATCTTACGCTTTCAACATGGATACCATATGCGGCGAGCAAGTTTACACTTTGCACACAGGTAAACTAAAACTTCGCTTTCGCAAGCTTTCATTTTCACATTTATTATTAATTCTAGGCGAGATTATGTTGAAAAATTTAACACCACCAGAGAACCTCAATCACTTCTACGAGCAGGGCTGCACGTGGACCCTTCACTCAAATGTAGAACGTCAATTAGAGTTAGATATAAGTTCAAACCAAAATCGTAAGTACTGAATTACTTCCCTTCCTACTTATTGTAAACCAATATTTTCAGGTCCTTGTACTGCCTGGAATATAAGCATACATGAATACTCAGCGAATGCGAATTATAAACATTTGGGAGAAATACTTCACACATTTTGCTCCAGAGAAACCCACAAAGTATTTTTATTACCATGGAAGGTTTCCACTGTTATAGTTAGGTAAATATACTTTCATATGTACCGTGTTCCATATACAGGGAATTTTCTTTTATCTTTATACATATCAGCGTTTTATTAATTACTAGGAATTCGTCATATGATAGCGCGGCCAAACATGTCGCTCACTCCTTTCTCACAAATTGAGTTATGCTTGTTTTTAGACTGCCGTGAATGAGTAGTATATCTCAGCAAGATGACATATCGTTACCTCAATATTAAGCAGCCAGAGGCGAGTTGTGAAATATTTTAGAAATGTTCTGTTCAAGAGTGTCACATGTTAGTTGTCCTTGAGCCGTTGGACTTTAAAAACAAATTATTTTTACTAAAAGATGTAATAAAGGGAATAGTCTAAAAAAGGTATAACAGACAATTTGGAATGAAATTATTCATACAAGAATGACATAGCTTTAGATACTTTAATGTCAGACTTTCAAATTGTATTATTTTAATGACAATAACGACATATTTTCACATATTTTACTTATCATCTCTGATGTTTGAAAAACAACTTTTACACTTATTTATAGCTTTTTCTTCTTGAAAACGAGAATAAACATCAGGTTTTTTTAAAAAAGACCTGCTGCATAATAAAAAGTTTAATCAGTGGCTTTATATATATTTTTAATACATTTTATCCTACTTTAAAACTTTGAAATTACCCTCCCGAAAAATCACGTTCTTAAAGATGTGACGTTGTTGAAAGGAGTGAACGATGTGTTTTCACTTAATTAAGCATGGAGTAAAATTTCGAGTATAATTTGCTTATGAAAATGTTCAGGCTTTGCTAAACTCAAAAGTTTACTTTATGCGCGACGCCACGCCTATAAAACAATGTTTATTTCGTGTAAGGAAATATTCCGAAATTCAAAAGCTATTTGCTTTTGGATTTTTTATTTTAATTATTTTTACAAATCCCGAAGAAAATGGCTTAAGTGGTTAGATAAAATAAATATTTATAAATTTTATCTAGGTAAGATCAAACTTTAGCAACATAATTTGAACTTCATTTTAATCAGTACACGTGGCGCATGAACCTGAAAGTTTATATTGGTCGCTCCTTTTTGCTACACTACCAAATCGGTTTTGTAAGATCGAAATTTTTCCTCATACTTAATCAAGGAGCGAAAATACTCGTTGGAAATTAAAATCTTTTATAAAAGCAACGAATGCCTGAAAATGTACAGTGTATACATCGGAACATGTATACTTAAAAGAAAAATTCGATATATATTTCAACAAATATTTTATTAAATTTTATTACATATATCAAAATTTTTACATTACATGCATAACATTAAAGATAAGGCATTTATAGACTATTTTTATATTTGTTATGTGTCACTAAGGCGAATTTATAAAATGCGACGTTATTTGATATAAACGAATATCACAAATGTGTAATACAGTAGAACTCGGTTATTGCGTCATCATCGGTAAACATTTTTCACTCTAAATGAGTCTGTCAATCTCCAATTCCAACTGATAAAATTTTATATGACTTGAGCTGAAGTTTCACGGTGTCTAAGAATTTATCACACGGACTGCATCACGCAGGTCTTGATTTGTCGGTGTCGCAATTGCTAAATCACAAGTTTCCTCTTCCTCTTTGCCATTCCGATTTCCCAATCCCTCATTCCCATTTAGACAGATTTACTATATCAGTGTCGGAGTAAACGTCAGATTTAATCAAATCATGATCAATAGTCGCAAAGTCTTCCACTTAAAACGTATCCAACTGGCATTCTTTTGTACTAGAATTTTGCCACCTTTTTTGGAGTTTAGACAAAGGTATGTCCAGTTACTCATCTTCGTTTACACTAATTTCTTTTGTTGACAATTTTGCATACCGAAAACAGTTCGCAATTGTTATTGTAGTAAATTTATTCCACGCATTTGACAAAAATTCTGCAGCATCCAAAATCGAAGTTTTTGATGATCAATGTCCAAAATAATATTTTTTTAAAGACATTGTCAATAATGACATTTTAGACTACTATTATTTCTTGACCTATTGGTTGCAATACACTTTTACAGTTTGGAGAAAAAAAAACATCACTTTATAAAGGGTATCCTAAAATTAACGCAAAATTTTAATTAAATAGAAAACAGTTCTTAGTCTTTAAATTGTTCAAATAACACCATAAAAAGAAATCCAATTTTGTTAAATCACACGATCTATGGGGGCAATTCTGATCACCGAAACGAGAGAGTACACGACCAGGAAATATCTCGTGCAGTAATTGAATTGTTTCACGGGCTGTATGGCATGTAGCACCGTCTTCTTGAAACCACATATTGGCCACATCTATATCATCTAATTTCGGCAGGAAAAACTGTGTTATCATGTCGCGATATCGAGCACCAGTAACAGTCACTGCTTGGCGGGCTTCATTTTTAAAAAAGTATGGTCCAATGATGCATCGATCCCAAAATCCGCACCAAGCAGTAACACGGCAATTTTGGCGATTAACAAAACCATCAAGGTGAAAACGTGCTTAATCGCTTAAGATGATTATGCTCGAAAAATCAGCATCCACTTGTTAAAGTTCAATAATCCATTCAACGAACTTTCTTCGCAGTGCATGGTCATCAGGCTTCAACTGTTGTGTTAATTGAATTTTGTAAGCATAGAGACACAGATCTCATGTGAGTATACGCTGTAGAGAGCTTCTTGAAATTTGCAATTCTTGTCCACAACGCCAAATTGATGTTCTGGGATTTTTACCAACACTCTCACGCACTGCTTTGATATTGACATTTGAACGGCTTGTTTTTGGACGACTAGTGTGTTTAGCTTCTCCAACAGTTGACGAAGTTAAAACACTATTCCGACCATATTTTGTATGAAATGTTCGAAATGCTGCCAAACTTTTATTATTTTTGAGATATTGTTCAATAATGAAAACACGTTGTTGTATCGTGTAACGCTCCATTTTTACTAACCCTAAACTCTCAGCTGTCAAATTGCCAACAATTTACTGCACAAATGGCGGAAAATTCAAATCTTGCCTTAATTTTGGGACACCCTTTATTTTATAAATTGTGTATTATCGTTATCAACAAGTAGCAAAACGTTTCGTTGTTTTTCTATAAGTTCTCTGTCCCATTTTCGTAACTCATCTATAAAAATGTCTAAAGTCATCCACGATTTTTTTGTTTGCATGATAGGTCACAGGTAGTGTTTTACAATTTTTAAAACATCGTGAATTCTTTAATTCTCCAATTACGATAAGCTGTTGGTCTTTTTTTAGCTAGTTTTCCTCCTATACATTTTTCGTTTTTGTATTTGGTTGTCAAGCGACTTATTCATTTTGTCCTCATCTGCACCGTCTGCTTTAAGAACTTGGTCTCAGCCCTAGAATCTTGTCCATACTGTTCAAAGCCGTAGCCAGAAAAAAAATCGAAGGGGGTTGTAAAAATTTCGGGGGGAGGAGTTTTAATGGTAAAAATATTGTTTTTGCTCTAATAGTCCAGCTTTTACATACAACAATTTAACATTTTGAAATTAGTATTATTTGATACTGTTTGATGTTTATAGAAATTCAATTTTAAGAAGTGACTATTATTATTTCCTAATTATTAAACGTTAGCAGAAATTAAATCACTTTATTTGTTTCGCATATTTTTTAAAGTCTACTAAAAATATTTCTCAGTACTTGCAATTATCTTAACAACTCAACTTATATCTATTGATAACACAATTTGAAGTAATTAAAATTAACATGTTCTTAATGCAACTAGGACAAAAATATCTTTATCAAAATACAAGTAGTTTTTCTTTTAAGTATACATACCCCAATATATAGACCAAACCAAACTTTTTGCGCCACGCGTATAAAATTCTGACTTCAAGTGAAGTTCAAAATATACTACTAAAGCAGTGTGCTTAAGACATATATTCTGAACTTCATATCAAATCAGTGTTTTATACGCGTGGTGCATGACGTAAAATTTCGAATTTTGAAAAGCCTGAAAATTTGGTTTGCGCGCTATGTGGTAGAACCAAATTTTCAGGCTTTTCTAAACTCGAAATTTTACTTCATGCTTAATCTGGGAGTGGAAAACAATCGTTTTAAGCTTCAATACCTGAATATTTACAGCACATACATATGTATACTTAAAACAAAAATTCCCTGTATATTATTTAATTAATGAATAAAACACGAATAGTGAGTTCTAGAAATTATTAGAATTAATTATTAACTACCAAACTAATGTTCGATTTTATACCGATTCTTCTTTAATAAGCCGGTATGGACAAAATGAGTGGGTCCTTCCGGCAAAAGCTTATACAAAATTCCGGTTTCATCAGCGTTAAAAATGTCTTCATCTTTATATCCATCTCGCAACTTTGGCCGAACATTCGTTAACCACTTTTCTGTTTCTTGAAGATTGACATTCGAAGCTTAAATCGATCAACCCACCCACCAGAACGTTTAAATTCTGAATCTCCCAGTAAACGTCCAAATTCTTCGGCTGATCTTCCGCACCCCGAACGGGGGGTATTCAGTTTTGTCGGACAGATCGAACGCTCCCGACAAAACTGGATACCCTGTGGTGCGTTTAGTTATTTTTGCAATAAAATTATTGAGCTTAGCGAAGAATACAACACTATTTTTTTTCAAAATGCGTCGCTAAACAGGTCACCTGCACATTTACTTCTTATATTTTACACATTTATTTATCAGGAAATAATTGTCATAGTTACAATTACTTTTTTTTAAATTAAAGTTATAGCCGAGGTTCACCAGAATTTGATGCCGTCATATACATTTCTTTTACGTTGTCTACTATAGGTAACTCCAGGGACCAAGACGATTATGACGCTATACCCGAGTTGCCGCTATAACCGGGTTCTACTGTATAATACATTTATGACACCTGCCAACTTCTATTGATTTTAAATTCGTGAGTAATATTTAAGATAAAAATGGAATTGATGTGAGTGTTAGCATACGACATTTTATTATTACTTGATTTTACAAAATCTGTTTATAAATGATTTATCTACAATTAATAATATTCAAATTAATTAATCTGACTTAATATATTTTTGACGACGCGATATTATTTAATTGGTAGCGCGCTCTATGGCCAGCTACCAGAAACTATATTAATTATCGATTTTATAATTCGCGCCCAAATTTAAATTTATTTAAATGTCTATATCGTGTTTCTATTATAATTACACCATTATGTTCACGTTTTATTTTCTTGACAAATTACACTGGTCTGCAAAAAAAAAATTCTTTTCGAGCCCTGACACCATTCCTGCTGATTCTTATGTAAAATGACCTCCTGAATCGGAATATGACCTCCGTTTTCCCCCATCACCCACCGTTTTCGGGGGAGGCCCCCCACCTATTTTTATCACTTTTCGATAATTTGGAGGGATGAAAAGGATTATTTTAGCCTTTACATTTCTTCTGAGGGACTGGAGAGGTGAAAAGTTCTAAAACATGAACATTTGTAGCAAGGAGGTAGATTTGGGGGGGGATTTGCCCCCTTAAATTGTAAAAAAATCATTAAAAATGATCAATTTTTTCCGTTTTTTTGGCAGTTTTTTCACTTATTTTCTACATATTCCAGCTTCCATTCCCCCTCATCCCCCCCCCAAACACCCCCAAATAATAAAAATTTATTGCAACAATATATAGCAACAATAATAAAAATATATAGCAATAATAATAAAAATATATAGCAACAGTTCGGAAGATTCACTGTACCACGCTGGCGCTCTCAATACTCCCCCCGTTTCCCCCATCCATTGGAGGGGTGAAAAGGATTATTTTAGCTGTAAAGAATAATAAATAAAAAGTAAAATAATAAATGTAAAATAATAAATGTAAAGAATAATAAATAACTAAGATAAGTACCTTCATTTGGTGCTTGCTTTTCTTTTGTACCCTGAGGTAGAAGTTTCTCGTATCAAAAACCAGCAGTACTCTGCTAACATGCTCGCATTGCACTTCCCCGAAAATCTCCTCTCGAACTTAGAGATGTCTTGATGAAACCGTTCCCCGTGTTCATCCGAAAATTCCTGGGCAAACCAGTGCGCGCGAGTTATTGAGAGCGCCAGCGTGGTACAGTGAATCTTCCGAACTGTTGCTATATATTTTTATTATTGTTGCTATATATTTTTATTGTTTGGGGGAGGATGAGGGGGGATGGAAGCTGGAATATGTAGAAAATAAGTGAAAAAAAACTGCGATAAAAACGGAAAAATCGATCATTTTTAAGGATTATTTTTTTACAATTTAAGGGGGAAAATCCCCCCCCCAAATCTACCTCCTTGCTACAAATGTTCATGTTTTGGAACTTTTCACCTCTCTAGCCCCTCAGAAGAAACGTAAAGGGTAAAATAATCCCCACCTATTTTTATCACTTTTCGATAATTTGGAGGGATGAAAAGGATTATTTTAGCCTTTACATTTCTTCTGAGGGACTGGAGAGGTGAAAAGTTCTAAAACATGAACATTTGTAGCAAGGAGGTAGATTTGGGGGGGGATTTGCCCCCTTAAATTGTAAAAAAATCATTAAAAATGATCAATTTTTTCCGTTTTTTTGGCAGTTTTTTCACTTATTTTCTACATATTCCAGCTTCCATTCCCCCTCATCCCCCCCCCAAACACCCCCAAATAATAAAAATTTATTGCAACAATATATAGCAACAATAATAAAAATATATAGCAATAATAATAAAAATATATAGCAACAGTTCGGAAGATTCACTGTACCACGCTGGCGCTCTCAATACTCCCCCCGTTTCCCCTATCCATTGGAGGGGTGAAAAGGATTATTTTAGCTGTAAAGAATAATAAATAAAAAGTAAAATAATAAATGTAAAATAATAAATGTAAAGAATAATAAATAACTAAGATAAGTACCTTCATTTGGTGCTTGCTTTTCTTTTGTACCCTGAGGTAGAAGTTTCTCGTATCAAAAACCAGCAGTACTCTGCTAACATGCTCGCATTGCACTTCCCCGAAAATCTCCTCTCGAACTTAGAGATGTCTTGATGAAACCGTTCCCCGTGTTCATCCGAAAATTCCTGGGCAAACCAGTGCGCGCGAGTTATTGAGAGCGCCAGCGTGGTACAGTGAATCTTCCGAACTGTTGCTATATATTTTTATTATTGTTGCTATATATTTTTATTGTTTGGGGGAGGATGAGGGGGGATGGAAGCTGGAATATGTAGAAAATAAGTGAAAAAAAACTGCGATAAAAACGGAAAAATCGATCATTTTTAAGGATTATTTTTTTACAATTTAAGGGGGAAAATCCCCCCCCCCAAATCTACCTCCTTGCTACAAATGTTCATGTTTTGGAACTTTTCACCTCTCTAGCCCCTCAGAAGAAACGTAAAGGGTAAAATAATCCTTTTCATCCCTCCAAATTATCGAAAAGTGATAAAAATAGGTGGGGGGGGCCTCCCCCGAAAACGGTGGGTGATGGGGGAAAACGGGGGTCATATTCGAATTCAGGAGGTCATTTTACATAAGAATCAGCAGGAATGGTGTCAGGGCAGGGCATTGCACTTCCCCGAAAATCTCCTCTCGAACTTAGAGATGTCTTGATGAAACCGTTCCCCGTGTTCATCCGAAAATTCCTGGGCAAACCAGTGCGCGCGAGTTATTGAGAGCGCCAGCGTGGTACAGTGAATCTTCCGAACTGTTGCTATATATTTTTATTATTGTTGCTATATATTTTTATTGTTTGTGGGAGGATGAGGGGGGATGGAAGCTGGAATATGTAGAAAATAAGTGAAAAAAAACTGCGATAAAAACGGAAAAATCGATCATTTTTAAGGATTATTTTTTTACAATTTAAGGGGGAAAATCCCCCCCCCAAATCTACCTCCTTGCTACAAATGTTCATGTTTTGGAACTTTTCACCTCTCTAGCCCCTCAGAAGAAACGTAAAGGGTAAAATAATCCTTTTCATCCCTCCAAATTATCGAAAAGTGATAAAAATAGGTGGGGGGGGCCTCCCCCGAAAACGGTGGGTGATGGGGGAAAACGGGGGTCATATTCGAATTCAGGAGGTCATTTTACATAAGAATCAGCAGGAATGGTGTCAGGGCCGATTTTCATGCCGACCAGTGTTATTGATCCGAAAATTATTTCAGAAAAAGTAATTACAAATTGAGGCTATGGCGGCCGGTAATACATTTCCAGTCCATGGATGTCTTCTATTGTTGTACATATTCATATAAATTATAAATGTATAAATATCTATATTACTGGTGGAACTGTAAATAATCTATAGCAATAATGCTCGCTTTATAACCCGGAACGTCAACAACCTCCGTTTATTAATAAAAAAATAATTACAATCATTTATTTTTAGACAAATCGTAATACACGGTGTACAAAATTAAGAAAAACAAGCAAACATTTTTCGGTTTACCGGTCACTTATTATTATTTTTTAGTTAACAATTTAAGGGAGGAAATTACCCTATGTCCATGTAAATCAATGAGTGATATCTTCAGACCGAGCTTACAATGAGGCGGAGACAACCCACGGAAAGCTTTCTAGTTACACTGGTCGGCATGAAAATCGGCCCTGACACCATTCCTGCTGATTCTTATGTAAAATGACCTCCTGAATCCGAATATGACCCCCGTTTTCCCCCATCATCCACCGTTTTCGGGGGAGGCCCCCCACCTATTTTTATCACTTTTCGATAATTTGGAGGGATGAAAAGGATTATTTTAGCCTTTAAGTTTCTTCTGAGGGGCTAGAGAGATGAAAAGTTCCAAAACATGAACATTTGTAGCAAGGAGGTAGATTTGGGGGGGGGGGGGGAATTGCCCCCTTAAATTGTAAAAAAATCCTTAAAAATGATCGATTTTTCCGTTTTTTTCGCAGTTTTTTCACTTATTTTCTACATATTCCAGCTTCCATCCCCCCTCATCCTCCCCCAAACAATAAAAATATATAGCAACAATATATAGCAACAATAATAAAAATATATAGCGACAATAATAAAAATATATAGCAACAATAATAAAACTATATAGCAACAGTTCGGAAGTGTCACTGTACCACGCTGGCGCTCTCAATACCTCGAGCGCACAGGTTTGCCCAGGAATTTTCATGCTTTGACAGGTTTAAACTTGCATTGCTCTTGTCACTATAGACCTGTCCTCCTGAGCACCTTGTCGGTGCTCTAGGCGGGGATTCTGTGTTTCCAAGTTGTTTAAATTGTGTATAACGGTAGACATTTTTTAATTCCGGCTTTTTCCAAGTGAATTACAGTACGTGAGTGTGAGTTGTGATTAATATCGAGCATTTATTTACTGTTTAATTATGCCACGCGAGTGTAAAAATCATCCCGATAGCTTCTGCTATGTTTGCGGGGAATTGACTTTAAAAGCGCAACGAAAACCCCTTTCTCCGCTTCTTAAAACTGCTTGTAAATTTTACTTTGATTACCAAGTTGGCGATCAGGACAAGAATTGGGCTCCAACAGGTTGCTGCACTACTTGTTACAGTAGCTTAACCAAATGGCTCAAAGGTACCCGTAAATCAATGCCATTTGCTGTGCCCATGGTTTGGCGCGAACCTCGCTGTCATCTCACAGATTGTTACTTTTGTATGACTTCCACCGTCGGGTTATCTAGCAAAAGTAAGCATACAATTCAGTATCCTAATATCCCTTCAGCTCTAAGACCAGTTCCTCACAACGAATCTTTGCCAATCCCAGTGCGACCAAAAACCTATACTCTAGAGCAGTGATGGGGAAACTACGGCCCGCGGGCCAAGTCCGGCCCGCGGAAAGGTTTAATCCGGCCCGTTTAAGAGTGCCGTCGTGAGAATGTTTGAACGCGTTCTTACTTCGTAATGTGACGACCCGCATAAAAACTACCTACCTACGATTAAGCATTATTCTTTGGCCCGCTACGATTGTCTGGTTATTACAAATGGCCCACCTTAAAAAAAGTTTCCCCACCACTGCTCTAGAGCCAGAAACGGATTTGAAAGACTTTGAGCCACAGCCTGGACCATCTTATGATACGTTCACCGATGATGAAGAGTGTTCTGCTGATTCAGCTCATCGAAAACCTCACCTCGTTACTCAGTCGAAATTGAATGATCTCGTCAGGGATTTGGAGTTACCTAAGAGTAAATCTCAACTTCTTGGATCTCGACTTCAGCAGTGGAATCTCTTAGAAAAGGGTGTAAAAATCTCTTCTTACAGGACTAGGCAGTCAACCCTGAAATTACTTTTTTCGGCAGATGAAGGCTTAGTGTTCTGCCCTAATTCAAATACATTGATGATAGAACTGAAGATGCCATGTGACCCAGACAAATGGAGACTGTTTATAGACTCATCAAAGACAAGCTTGAAAGTTGTCCTATTGGCCAATGGGAATGAGTTACCATCACTCCCGGTTGCATACTCTGTGGATATGAAGGAGACGTACGAAAACATCAGCCGGATCCTTGATAAAATCAAATACCATGATTATAATTGGAAACTGCGCTGACTTAAAAGTTGTTGCTCTACTCATGGGCCTGCAACCGGGCTTCACAAAATACTGCTGCTTCCTATGCGAATGGGACAGCCGAGCCCGAGACAAACATTACATCGTACGGAACTGGCCTCTGCGAGAAAGTTTTACTCCCGGTCAGAAAAACGTCGCTCACGATCCTCTGGTCCCGAAGGAAAATATTTACTTGCCGCCTTTGCACATCAAACTCGGATTGATCAAACAGTTTGTGAAAGCAATGGACAAGACCGGTGATGCATTTCAATTTTTGAAAACTAAATTCCCTCGTCTTAGTGAGGCTAAAATCAAGGAAGGAGTTTTTGTGCTCCCCCAGATTAGACAACTTTTCCAAGATTCGACGTTTATTGAACACCTGAATCGAAAAGAAAAACGAGCTTGGATTGCATTCCAAAACGTGTGTGAGAACTTTTTGGGTAACAACAAAAGTGATGATTATGTCGCTCATGTCGAGGAATTGCTGTCAGCGTACAAGGCCATGGGGTGTAACATGTCTCTTAAAGTGCATTTCCTTCACTCACACCTGGACTTCTTCCCTGAAAATTTAGGAGCAGTTTCGGATGAACACGGGGAACGGTTTCATCAAGACATCTCTAAGTTCGAGAGGAGATTTTCGGGGAAGTGGAATGCGAGCATGTTAGCAGAGTACTGCTGGTTTTTGATACGAGAAACTTCTACCTCAGGGTACAAAAGGAAAGCAAGCACCAAATGAAGGTGCTTATCTTAGTTATTTATTATTCTTTACATTTATTATTTTACATTTATTATTTAACTTTTTATTTATTATTCTTTACAGCTAAAATAATCCTTTTCACCCCTCCAATGGATGGGGGAAACGGGGGGAGTATTGAGAGCGCCAGCGTGGTACAGTGAATCTTCCGAACTGTTGCTATATATTTTTATTATTGTTGCTATATATTGTTGCAATATATTTTTATTATTTGGGGGTGTTTGGGGGAGGATGAGGGGGAATGGAAGCTGGAATATGTAGAAAATAAGTGAAAAAAACTGCGAAAAAAACGGACAAAATTGATCATTTTTAATGATTTTTTTACAATTTAAGGGGGCAAATCCCCCCCCAAATCTACCTCCTTGCTACAAATGTTCATGTTTTGGAACTTTTCACCTCTCTAGCCCCTCAGAAGAAATGTAAAGGCTAAAATAATCCTTTTCATCCCTCCAAATTATCGAAAAGTGATAAAGATATGTGGGGGGCCTCCCCCGAAAACGGTGGGTGATGGGGGAAAACGGAGGTCATATTCGGATTCAGGAGGTCATTTTACATAAAAATCAGCAGGAATGGTGTCAGGGCTCAAAAAAAAAATTTTTTTGCAGACCAGTGTTATCTGTAAAGCACATATTAAAATGCGGGAGCGCGTATTAAGTTAAATATGTGTGGTAGTGATGTACCTAAATAACCGTTCCAGTGTTAAAGCTGCAAAATAACTGAACTAATTTGATTTAACAATTAATTCGTTGTTTGGTTAACTTTGCCCTCCAAATTTAAAAAAAAAAACAGCGAGTGCGGCAGAAGGGCTTGAGCTAATGTTACAAAAATTAGAGCTAATGCACCTAAGATGAGAGAGTTACTGTGAAATTTGAAATTTTAGAGAGCTTAGTGGACGGTTGCCTCACAAGTTTCGATTGTTTAAGTTTTTGTACACCATTCAGATTCCTAAGAGCCACATATTTAACAGATACTTCCCACAAGGGCCTACTGCAATTATATATAGGAAAAGTACTTTATACATAGGGAAAGTACTTTAAACGCTGAAATAATGTTTAAAATCGCATGTCTGCTTGCCGAGTTGTAACGATTTAAATAGGGTCGAAAAGCGATGACGTCAAAAATGAGTGGAAAATTCAAACGTGAGTCATACTTAAACACTGTCAAAATATTGGTAGTATTAACAACGTACATAAGGGCGAGAATGAAATAGGTTATGTTTGGAAGCTTACTGTACCATAGTTTTACATATTAAAAAATTCAATTCAATGTCTAGAACGAACGCATTTGCTGTAAATCACGGAAATATGTTTTAAATTGAAAATGAAAAATACACGGTACTTGGGTGGATCTTGGGTACAGCTGTCTAGCATTTCTTACATAAAAATAACGTTTTAGTTTCAACCCACAAACAAAACAAAGAGACCAAACTTAAATAACTAAACCTAACCACACACACGAGGTAAACAACACAGGAATGGCAGAACAGTTGGTGCACTGTAAGTAAAGTTGGCTAGCCTAAGAACAGATGTCAACTGTACCCGAAATCCGCCGAAGTGCCGCATATTTTTCATTTACAGTTTTAAAACACAAATTTGTCACGTGATATTTTTTACATCAAATGTGTTCGTTCCAGACATTAGATAATGTATTATATTTAGCAGAGCTGGGCAGGATTCGAATCATTCAGGATTCGATTCCCGGATTCGAATCCTTTTAGAGGATTCAAAAGAGGTATTCGAATACTTTAGTGAAAACGGATTCGTGATCCGGATTCGTTACATTTTTTTAAAAGGATTCGTATTCGAATCCAAACGTAGATGATTCGAATCCTTATAAAAGGATTCGAATTCTTATAAAAGGATTCGAATCCTTATAAAAGGAATCGAATCCTTATAAAATTCGAACCTGATACATGGATTCAAGTCCTCCTAAATAATTCGAATCATCGCTATTAAGGCTGGGATTCGAATTCGATTACTTCAAATAGTTAAATATTCTAATATGCATATTTAAATCACTAAATTCTTCATATTTGAATATAAATATTAAAATGTTCGAATAATTCAAATATTTGTGAATGCATATTTGGTTACTTAACCATGAAAAATATCCAACGTTAATAGTATATTTTTAACTTCACTTGAAATCAGTGTTTTATACGCGTGGCGCATGAAGTAAAATTTCGAGTTTAGAAAAGCCCCGTGAAAATTTGTCTCGGGTCGCTGCGCGACCCGAGACAAATTTTCTACGCGGGTCTTTTCTAAACTCGAAATTTTACTTCATGCTTAGTCTGGGAGTGGACAACACTCGTTCTTAAAAGTTTCAAATTGAAGGAATACTCTAGATTACTAAGTTTATTACCGTTTTACAAAGGCTACAGCTCAAAGGACCAACCATGGTCTTCGCAGAACAAAGGACTACAGGGAATCGAAGTTTTTTTACAAGAAAACAACGAATATCTGAAGGTTTACAGCATGGATAGGAAAGAAAACATCTAATTTTGAAAAAATATCAAAGTTGTGTTGGTTTTCAGTGCATTTTTAACTTCACTTTAAATCAGTGTTTTATACGCGTGGCGCATGAAGTAAAATTTCGAGTTTAGAAAAGCCCCGCGAAAATTTGTCTCGGGTCGCTGCGCGACCCTTGACAAATTTTCTACGCGGCGCTTTTCTAAACTCGAAATTTTACTTCATGCTTAGTCTGGGAGTGGACAACACTCGTTTGAATTTTAAATTTAACTCTTTTAAAAAATCGACTTATGTAATATAATAAATCATTCATTGAAATCATAGAAAAAGATGCAAAATTTTACCTAAAATTAACTTTTAAAGTTAACTTTATAATTTGTTCGGCTCTTAATGGGAGAATATTCTATTCCTACAAAAAACCGTTTTTATTTAATATTGAAGTTGCATTTAATACAATAACAAACTGTGAATAAATTGACATAAATCTAGAAATATCAAAAATCTCGACATGTAGAAAATCTTGACGGTCCACTCCCAGACTAAGCATGAAGTAAAATTTCGAGTTTAGAAAAGCCCTGCGTAGAAAATTTGTCGAGGGTCGCGCAGCGACCCGAGACAAATTTTCACGGGGCTTTTCTAAACTCGAAATTTTACTTCATGCGCCACGCGTATAAAACACTGATTTAAAGTGAAGTTAAAAACGCACTGAAAACCAACCCAACTTCGATATTTTTTCAAAATTGGATGTTTTCTTTCCTATCCATGCTATAAACCTTCAGATATTCGTTGTTTTCTTGTAAATAAACTTCGATTCCCTGTAGTCCTTCGGTCTCCGAAGACCATGATTGGTCCTTCGAGCTGTAGCCTTTGTAAATTGGTAATAAACTTAGTAATCTAGAGTAATCCTTTAATTTGAAACTTCTAAGAACGAGTGTTGTCCACTCCCAGACTAAGCATGAAGTAAAATTTCGAGTTTAGAAAAGCCCCGCGTAGAAAATTTGTCGAGGGTCGCGCAGCGACCCGAGACAAATTTTCACGGGGCTTTTCTAAACTCGAAATTTTACTTCATGCGCCACGCGTATAAAACACTGATTTAAAGTGAAGTTAAAAACGCACTGAAAACCAACCCAACTTCGATATTTTTTCAAAATTGGATGTTTTCTTTCCTATCCATGCTGTTATGTCCAGTTGTTGTAATCTCCTGGTTCTCGAGATTCAACCGGGGTTGAAGATGTGGTGTAAAATAAAATACTTGATTCTAAGATGAATTTTGTATTTTACACCGGAATGAAATGAAATTATGACATTCACAGCAAATGTTAAAAGTTTACAAGGTGTTTCTGTTGCAAGATTACAAGAGTAAGTGGTAAGAAAAAATATACAAGTGAGTGGGGGAGTGAATGGGGGATGCGACGCATGTTCAGAAGGGTGGTGTTTCGGCGGTCAAAAATGCTAATTAGGAGGCCCAAAAAAAGGTTTCAGCATCGGCGTAGCAAAAATAGCCGTTAGTCACTTTCACTGAACCCCAAATGACAAAGAAATTTCATCCTTTGTTGGGTCACGTACAAATATTCCTCCGCTGGAATACCGAGAAGGAATATTTGTCGTGAACACCAAAATCTATACAATGGAGGAAAATAAAATTCATCTAAATTAAAATTAAATTGAACTCCTAAACATACCGCCCCCCTTGAAAGACTAAATTATGTCTTTCGAAAGACACAAGGTACACAGAAATACTATACATATATACACAACAAATAAAAATATAGAAATGTCTGGGATAATAATGTCAAATTCATTCGCGGACTTCACTATAGACGCCCTTAGGCAAAACACACAAACACTTAGCCGATCGCCTTTGAATGCCGTTAGACGTTCTAACGGAGGCAACGCGCACTACGCCGTCTGCTCCAGGATGTGTTTTGACGATTCGTCCAAGTCGCCAACGAAGGGGCGGCAGGTTGTCCTCTCGAATGAGCACCAAGTCATTGACTTTGATATTGACTAGGCCCTCGCGTTTCCACTTGGTTCTGCTTTGAAGACTGGACAAGTATTCTTGAGACCATCTCGCCCAAAAATGTTGAGTAATCTTCTGCAGCAGTTGGAATCGGCCAAGCCTATTTTCCCGTATGTGGCTTACATCAGGGTCAGGAAGTCCAGTTAAAGGACGCCCAATTAAGAAATGTCCAGGGGTTAAAGGGTCAAAATCATCAGGACTACTGGAAAGTGGAGTCAAGGGGCGGGAATTGAGGACTGCCTCTATTTGAATTAAGCAAGTCAATAGCTCCTCATACGTTAGTGCGGCATTACCAACCGTTCTACGAAGGTGTGTTTTAATTGATTTTACGCCCGCTTCCCATAGACCACCAAAGTGAGGAGAGCGAGGGGGAATAAAGTGCCAATTTATATTATCATCACTTGCAACATCGGTCATTTTATTTTGAAAATCGCTCTGCTTAATAAATTTACCTAGATCTCGTAATTCAGATTTAGCCCCAACAAAGTTAGTGCCATTGTCTGAATAAACATGTAACGGCTTACCACGCGTTGCTACGAATCTCCGCATTGCGGCAATAAACGATTCTGTCGTTAAATCACTGACCAACTCCAGGTGCAATGCCTTTGTCACAAAACAGACAAATACACATATGTAACATTTAGTCGACCTTGCACCTCTACCTCTTTTGTTTTTTATTAAGAATGGACCTGCGTAATCAACGCCACATGTGTGGAACGGAGGTGAGGGTGTCACTCTTGATGTTGGTAAATCGCCCATTATGTGACTCAAATGAGCTGGTTTTGTGCGGAAACGGTTAATACAACCATGTATGACCCGCCTACATATATTCCTTCCATTAATAGGCCAATATTGATTTCTACCTATTGCCAGTCAAGTTTCTGGTCCACAATGCGCATTTTTTATATGTAAGTTGGTTATAATTAAATGCGTTAATCTGTGCTTATCTGGCAAAATAATGGGATGCATTTGGTCTTGACTTATTGAGCTATTTCTTAAACGTCCTCCTACCCTTAGAATGCTATTATTATCCAGTATAGGATTTAGGGAAAGTATTGAACTTTTTGCAGCAATTTTATGACCGGAAGCAAGTGAGTGCATTTCTGCAGCAAAGTACTGTGATTGAGCAATATGGATAAGTTTGTTCGTTGCATTGTTCAGTTCATCTAAGGATAGAGCATTAGTGCGTCTAAGTTCTGGAGGGTTTGTACTATTGAACTTAAATCTCAGACAATAAGCAATCTTTCGCTGTAATGTTGTGAATTTAGAATATTTATGAAATACATCTAGCTGTGGAATAGCGACGTTGCTAATTTGTATATCACTTCGTGCTTCAGGCATGTTAATAGGCGGCACAATTTGGTGTATTTGCCAAGTATCAGAATGATCATTTAACCAAACTGGTCCCATTTTCCAGATATTTGAATTTGCAAGCATTTGAGGGGTCGTACCCCGGGAAATCAGATCAGCGGGATTGCAATTAGTTTTGACGTGATGCCACGAGTTAATATTGGATTTGATTTGAATTTCACTGACCCGATTTGCTATAAAGGTTTTCCATCGATTTGACGGGGACCTTATCCAGCATAGTGTGATGGTGGAATCGCACCACATGTACTCTTTATCAAATTGTATTCCTAAAACGCTTCGAACTTTATGCGCAAGTCTTGTCAGCAGGAGGGCGCCACATAATTCTAGTCTAGGAATAGTAGTTTTATGTAAGGGGGCCACTTTAGATTTTGCACATAATAAATTAATATGTACAGTTCCAGATTCGTTAATGGACCTCAGATAGAGGCACGCCCCATAAGCTACTTCGGACGCATCGCAAAACCCATGAAGTTGAATTTCTCGAGGTTTGTCACAGAGAACATGTCTTTTGAATTGCATTTTATTTAGGTGATCCAAATTTTCAAGAAATGTAACCCATTTGGTGTGCAAGTCAGTGGGAATGGATTCATCCCAATTTAATTTTAATTGTCATAATTTCTGCATAATTATTTTGGGAACAATTATAATAGGCGTTAACAAACCTAATGGATCATATATTTGAGCAATTATGGATAATATAATACGTTTAGTTACGCGTACGTTACTAAAATCTCTGTTTAAATAATGAAAGTTATCAGTTTTACAATTCCAGGCAACACCAAGCGTTTTTACTTCGTCTGTGTTTGCCAAATCAACAAAATCGGTAGTTAAATGATTTTCGGTTATTCCATGCAAAATTAAATTGATATTTGATGACCATTTACGCAGAATAAAACCAGCAGAATTCAGAATAGTAGAAACATCATTTCTAATTGAAATTGCGCACTCAATGGTGTCAGCTCCAGTGAAAAGGTGATCCAAATTTATCAATGATTTTTACATAAGCTGTGGCCAATAACATGACCGAGTTAAACATGGTGTGATTTGATACAAATGACGTTGAAGGTTGAGGATTTGAAATTATACTATTATTTGAATCAATATGCAACAGTGTATGATGACGCTTGAAACATTTTTTGCAAACGAACTGACTTTTACAGTTTTTGTTTAGATGACCCTTTCGAAGACAGTTTGTGCATAGAGCTAGTTCCCTTATATTTTTAAGCCTATTATTAGCCGACATAGAAACACATGTTTCGCATGAAAATATACCGTGTGAGCCTTTGCACAAATAACAGTTGATCGTATTGGCAATTGATGAGTGCACATTAAATTTTTGTAATTGTTTATTCTGAGTTGTGCTGACCTTTTCTGTATTAGAGTTGGATTTTTTGTTGTATAATGTCTCTAGAAGAGCACAACTGTTTTTCAAGAATGTTGAAAATGTTTCGAACGTGGGCATAGTATTAGTGTTTGTTTGTGATTCCCACTCAAATTTCGAAATATCATCAAGTTTTTTGGTCATTAAGTAAATAATAAGACTGCTCCACTCTTTTACTGGTTCACCAGTAAAAGAGTGGAGCAGTCTTATTATTTACTTAATGACCAAAAAACTTGATGATATTTCGAAATTTGAGTGGGAATCACAAACAAACACTAATACTATACTATGTTAAGAGACCTTTAATTTCTCTGTAAAGTATTAAAAAAACGTCCTAAATGATTCATGTGAATTTTTTATTACATTAGGTAACTCGACAATAGCCTGTATATGATTTATTGTGATTATTTTTTTATTGTCAAAACGTTCTTCAAGTAAATCCCAGGCAGTTAAGTAAATAATTGAAGAAATCTCTAAAGATTCAATGGTTGAAGCAGCGTCGTTTTTCAAACATGATTGCAGGTAGTAAAATTTTTGAATTTCATCAAGAGTGTCATTTCTGTGAATTAGGGACATGAACGTTTCTGCAAATTTATTCCATTTCCCATACGAACCGTCAAATGTAGGTAGATTAAATATTGGCAGATGAACGCTGGGAGCTGGTTTAGTATTTTGCGAGTTTGTTTGAATGTTTGAACTCGCACTTGCACCTGAAGTTAGATCATGACTAGTTTCATCTAATGTTCTTTCGAAATTTAATTTTACCCGATAAAATGAGTCCTCAAATGCCTCTCTTGCGGCGTTATGAACATCCACATTATCTTTATCGATTGTTTCGATTTCATCCATTATTTCATTAAACGAATCAATGATCGGTAAAATAATATTTAAGCGAGTTTCCAGCTCTTTGCGAATATTAGCAGTGATTTTACCTGCGGTATTGTGCTTAAAAAATGTGTCCGCGCGAGTTAGAATTGACTTTAATGTTCCGCGTTTGGTAATAAGCGATTTTAACGTATCAGTAGCAGTCATGATTGCTCGTTAATTCAAATAAAATAGGAGGAAAATAATAGAGAGAAAAGAAAATGGAATGGACTTACAATTGAGTTTAAAAATCAGCTTAGAGTGGTCGCCTGGACGGGTTGTGCTGCAGGCGGCCGAAGTTGATCCGAACGCTTCCTGGTGCTGGACTTGTTGTCGCTAGGTGGACGTGGAGTCGCTGAAGGAATGCCTCGGTGATGTTGCACAAGTAAAACAGCTCCCTCTCGGTGGTGCACCTGGTGCCGCTGAACCCGCGAGTGTATTTTACCTGTTGACTTTGAAACACTTTGTATCGAATATTCGAAGGACCGTGATGATTTTTTAAATTAAAAATCAACCAAACTAATGTTAATATCCGGTTCGAAAGGACCAATGTTATGTCCAGTTGTTGTAATCTCCTGGTTCTCGAGATTCAACCGGGGTTTGAAGATGTGGTGTAAAATAAAATACTTGATTCTATGATGAATTTTGTATTTTGCACCGGAATGAAATAAAATTATGACATTCACAGCAAATGTTAAAAGTTTACAAGGTGTTTCTGTTGCAAGATTACAAGAGTAAGTGGTAAGAAAAAATATACAAGTGAGTGGGGGAGTGAATGGGGGGATGCGACGCATGTTCAGAAGGGTGGTGTTTCGGCGGTCAAAAATGCTAATTAGGAGGCCCAAAAAAAGGTTTCAGCATCGGCGTAGCAATAATAGCCGTTCACTTTCACTGAACCCCAAATGACAAAGAAATTTCATCCTTTGTTGGGTCACGTACAAATATTCCTCCGCTGGAATACCGAGAAGGCATATTTGTCGTGAACACCAAAATCTATACAATGGAGGAAAATAAAATTCATCTAAATTAAAATTAAATTGAACTCCTGAACACATGCTGTAAACCTTCAGATATTCGTTGTTTTCTTGTAAATAAACTTCGATTCCCTGTAGTCCTTCGGTCTCCGAAGACCATGATTGGTCCTTCGAGCTGTAGCCTTTGTAAATTGGTAATAAACTTAGTAATCTAGAGTAATCCTTTAATTTGAAACTTCTAAGAACGAGTGTTGTCCACTCCCAGACTAAGCATGAAGTAAAATTTCGAGTTTAGAAAAGCCCCGCGTAGAAAATTTGCCGAGACAAATTTTCACGGGGCTTTTCTAAACTCGAAATTTTACTTCATGCGCCAGGCGTATAAAACACAGATTCAAAATGAAGTTCAATAACACATATATCATCATTAATTAAAATCATTATATAATCAGATATTTAGTCGGTAAATGAACATGTTTGTTAATAGAAACTGATGTAATAAAATATTACTGGTTGCAAATAATAGATTCAAATTTATTTTTAAAGGATTCGTATCCGTGATTCAAAAATGAGGAGAATCATATTTTTCACTTACGAATCCTTTATTCGAGTATTCGTGATTCGAATCATATTAGGTGATTCGGATTCGTGATTCGAATCATGTTTTTGAGGATTCATCCCAGCTCTGATATTTAGCAAATCATAGCAATTAAATTCTTAAATATGTAAAACTACGGTACAGTAAGCCTCCAAACATGACCTATTTTATTCTCGCCCTTATGTACGCTGTCAATACTGCCAATATTTTTGACGTCATCACCTTTCGACCCTAATATTATGACCCGTATCGACTAGAACATTTGCCCGTTGCGTGTCACCGCATATCATGTCACCCGTATATTATGGACGTGTATCTTCCAAATGATCATTATAAGACATGACGACACGTTAGTGGGAGCGAGTAATTCGTATACATTTGTGGTTGATCGGCAGGTAAGTCAGAAAAGACTGCGTTGTTACGCCTAACCGTTCCAACTAACATAATGGCGTAACGTATCATTTCCTTTGATGCAACGGGCAAAAACCGCAAACTGGCCAAGCGTTGCTTTGTACCGTGTCAAAATTTGACACGATGCAACACTTCCCCATATCCACTAGGTGCAATGAAGCAACGTTATGGTGACACCCAACAGGCAAATGTTCTCGGCTCGTATCGACTAGAGCGTTTCCCCGTTGCAGAGCTCTGTAAAATGACATTTTGTGTGACGCAACGGTGTTACAGATTGCTTATTTTAACTAGTATGTTCGAAATTCGATAAAATAATCGGCTCAACAACTAGCAGAACAGTGGACTGTGAATTTGTTAAGAGCTCGAACAATATTATTTTTATACCTGGATTTTATAGCACAGGAAACGTCTTAAATCTTCTTACTTAGCTGGACAATTTATCTCACTTTCAGGTTGAAAAGGGTTATCAGAAAGAATACAAATCAACAAGCTTTAATCAATTTATTAAATAAAAGTTCAAATGCAATAATAAGAATAAATGCATGAAAAAATAGTCTTAATCCTAATTTAGAAATTCAACAAATCAATCAATGTACGAAAAAAGGTAGTTTTAATATTTATTTAGAAAATTCAACAAATCAATCAATTCAATAAGTTTAATAAAAATCAATATAAGTTTACAAAATTAAATTCAGTCTCTTTTTAAATTTACAAAACAGTTCAAATACAATTAATAATCAATGGAAATTATAAATGAAAATGGCATTTTAAATTCACGTTATAATTTACCAGAAATAGTTGCAAAAAAGGTTCAGTCTTTATTTGGTTACACTACCTAAACTCGTAGTCATTCACCGCGTTTACAATAGAAAAGGTACAATTTGAAATAACACATGCAAGTGTTAGCGTAGATACTCACTTGTATCTTAAGAATGAAAATCCTAGCTAACCTAACCACCTTGATAAATATTGGAAATGATTCTGTCACGTCTGTCACAAAGTGATTTAATAAATATTATTAATTTACTCGCAAAGTCCTTGATAAAGGTCTTGTTCTTGGAAACTGGAGTTTTCGAAATTAAAACTCACTAAGTCCGCAAGGCTCCCTACGTACTTATGAAGTTCTCAGCTCTGCTGGTCTATTCAACTACAGTAACAGACCCAATGCACACTGATGTTAGCAAGGTTCCCTACATTCATCATGTACCTTAACTCTAACACTCCAAATCGAATTATCAGAAGGTAAAAGGGAGAACACTAAGAACTCACTAAGTCCGCAAGGCTCCCCACGTACTTATTAAGTTGTTAGAATTCAAGAACTATCTGACTAAAGTAATAGAGTCAATACACACTGATATTCGCAAGGTACCCCACGTTCATCATGTGTATTAAAACTGATACTTGAATCTTGGAGGCGTTCACTTCGTGGTACATTTTCAATTTGATATAAACTTTTTTATACCACTTTTATTTTATACCACTTTTATTTTCCTTTTGTGACCAGTTTCAATTACACAGTAATCATTATCAAACTAAGTACTTAAAATACGAGTTACACAGGTATATATAGGTTAAATCTAGAAAACTTCGAAGGTCGTTAAGGATGAAAATTCTTGGATTAATTTTTGCTTTGTGGATTTCAAGGGCTTCTAGTAAATCAATTTTTCTACCTTTTTCAGTGAGATGGATTACCGAAAGTACATCCCTGCCGCAATTATGCTTTGTTTCTAACAAATGATTCGCAAAAGTTGAATTATTATGTTTTAACTTGTATGATCGATGGTGTTCTTTTAATCGGGTTTGAAAATTACGACCTGATTGTCCGATGTACACTCCTTCACAATCTGGATATGTTAATTTATAAATTCCTGACTTCTACATACTATTTATTGGAGTTTTCGCAAAAATTCCAATACTTAGTTTAGTCACAAAAGTAAAATAAAAGTGGTATAAAAAGTGTTTTCTTTATATTATATAAAACTGATACTCTCAATCAAGATATTTTACAAGGTTAATGGTAAGAAAATGTTTAAAGTGTTGAACTCTGCGAGTATGCAAAGTTATAATAACTGTATGTTTTTGAGTTTACGTAAAGTGATTATTACACATAAAAAGACTGTTATTTCTTATTTCACTTTTTTGTGAAGTGAAGTAAGGAATAACAGTCTTTTTATGTGTAAAGTTATATATAATACTTGACAAAATCAAAAGAATAAAATAGTTAAAGTCCACTATCAAAGTGATTGAAATTAATTAAATAATGTAAATGTAAAATGTATACCGTATAATTGTTGCAGACTCCAAACGAAACTCACTATTTCTAAAAACTAGCCAAAAATTGGCTAAGTGTAGAAAGAATTAAGTTGAAAATTATTGTTGAAAAGTGAAATGTTGAAAATTGCACGAAGTCCGGTTAGAATTCTGAAGAATTATAGCATGACCGCTTTTATGACTGTCAGCGGCGGTGGCGACATGCTGCGAAGCGTGGAGGTGAGGCGCGTGCGCCACTCCGACTCGCCTGGCGCACGACCATGCGGACGCCGCGTGATCGCCAGATGTTCATTTTATACCATAAGGGTGCTCTTATATGGACGTTTTGAACGCGAGGCAGAACGGGAGCGGGCGCAAGCGTTTGCGTTTAAACACATGGGTTTATATGAGAGTTCCTAGACGGACGGGTGCTGGCGTTTTCTCCGCCTCGCACCCGTCCGTCTAGGAACTCTCATATAAACCCATGTGTTAAAACGGAAACGCTTGCGCCCGCTCCCGTTCCGCCTCGCGTTTAAAACGTCCATATAAGAGCGCCCTAAAAAATTGATAAGCATTTAATTTCCAAGCGAAAATAATTCGCTTGGAAATTAAATGCAATAAATCGAATTAAACTTAACATTAAATACTGAAAATAAATCACTATTGTTTAACACAGAGTAAACGACACACAAATAAGAGCGAGAATCTTGCCGTTTTATTTTATTAAAATGCTGTGGATGTTTAGGATACCACACCACGTCGAAATATAGATATAAATCAATAAATGTGATCGTAATTTTACGAGTCTACGCCATTATTTATTTTAAAAACTAACCTTTATATGCACTGTACACATACAACCGCATAGATTTGTGATAGAATGGCGCGAATGGCGGGCAAACAAGAACAGACTCTGCATTAACACGCCTACCCGTTCCAACTACAAACGTGACGTAACGCAACAATTTCTTTAATGCGACGGCGAAAAACTGCCAACTGGCCGATCGGCTTCGTTGCGTGGCATCGTGGCCAAATTGGACACGTTGTTACGCAACGCTTTCCCGACCCACTGAGAGTAACATGCAATGTAACGGTGTTCCGCAACGGATGAACGCTTTAATCGATACGAGCCTAAAGGGCCGTATCGATTAAAACGTTTACCCGTTGCGTGTCACCGTAACGTAACTTTTAATTAACAATGGATTGCTCATTGTAATCCGCGTCTCCAAAATAATGATGATACGAGTAATTCGTAAACATTCGTAGTTGATCGGCGGGTAAATAAAAATAGAATGCATTGATACGCCTATGCGTCTCAAACACGACACTCCCGTAAAATATTATTTCCTTTGATTCAACGGGCAAAAACCGCCAACCGGCTGATCGGCTCCGTTGCTTTCCCATGATTTGACACGCAACGCTTCCCCGTCTCCACTAGGTGCAACGGGGCAACGTTACGGTGACACGTAACGCGCAAATGGTATAATCAATACGGGCCTTTAGAGCTTTAGGGGGAGAGAAATTAATCGCTTGTTACTCCACTGTCTTTAGACCGCTAACTGAAAACTCGATCTCAGTTACGTCACGGTCTGGGAGGTGCCATCTTTCCATTTTATTAATGAAAGTATCATTTTGTATTGAAATTTAGCATATTAATGGGTAATACGTACATAGTATATGAAAACTCTCCCATCAAAACTTTGATCTCAATATTTTTTTCATATTCTGGTGCTCTAACCCACTTTGAGTAAAAAAATGTGATTTCTGTGGACTGGGGTTAAAATCATGTTTTCTTATTTTTTTGTTTGGGGTTAGGGGGGTATGTAGCATTAGCTTTTAAATGGTGGCTCTATCTCTGAGAAATCTCAATCGTTTAAGATAACTTAAAACATTGAAATTTAGAGGCAGCTGTCGACATAGCCCCGAGAAATCGTACCACCCGTACGGCTCTTTTATCTTAGAGGCGCTATCTCTATTTTTTAGAGAAGACATTTGTGGTTCTAATTAATTTTCTAGTGTGTTAAAAAGGTGAATTTTCATACAACTGAGAACGAGTGATGAAGTCATTCTTAAAAACAAAATGTTTGAAAATAATTTCTTAAATTTTCATGTTCTTCATTTAGATACTGGCAGGTGAACTCCATTAACCCTGGAGGACTCACAGGACCAATAGTATATTTTGAACTTCACAATATTGTCAATATTTAAAAAAAATAATTTGGATTTGCCGGGCGCGGCTCACATCGCTCGCGCGCCCCTGCAAATCCAAATTTTCAGGCTTTTCTAAACTCGAAATTTTACTTCATGCTTAGTCTGGGAGTGGACGACATTCGTTACAAATTTCAAATTAAACTCTTTTATAAAATCAACGAATACCTTAAGTACTTAAATGAAAAATTCCTTAATTCTTGTGTCTAGACGTCGACAATTGAGAAATGTCGAGAAAGTATAAAAAAGGGAAAATTTTTAGAAAATCTATTATACTTTGTATATGTTAAATTATTAAATGAAATTCTATAGTATGAACGGTGGAGGCTTCTACTTCGTTATACATGTTAATTCAATAAAATAAAACACTTTAACTTTGTATAACACAATATTTATATTTTTGTGACTGCAGTTTCGGCAACTCAACTTGCCATTATTAAACTTGGTGATTTAAATTACGGTATGGTACAGGTATATATACAAGAATGGTTATTTACAAAATAGCATTAAAAATGGGGGTATATACTAAATCAACCTGGTCGTTAATTAGGGGAATTTCCGGATTAGCGCGGGCTTTCTGTATTTCTAACGATTCTAAAAGGTTCATTTTTCGACCCTTTTCGGCATAATGAATGATCTTAAGTACATCCTCGCCAAAAGAATCATCAATAATTTCAATTAATTTATTAGACTTGTTAACTTTTCATGTTATTTCTGAAAATTAGATATTGATCATTTTTGTACAAAATTATGTATATTCCCATTAGTTCGTCAAAGTTCAGTAACACATCAATAATGTACACACATTTGTTCATGTTCTAAATTTAACCTAAAAAATAACATCAACTCTATTTATTTAATGTCATAAATTTGTAAATAGAGGAAACTGCAAAATAGATATCTGATTGATCGTCTTACGAGGGTTTCCACTCCCAGATTAGGCATGAAGTAAAATTTCGAGTTTAGAAAAGCCTGAAAATTTCGATTTGCTGGGGCGCGCGAGCGAAGCGAGGATTTGCTGGGGCGCGCGAGCGTATAAATCACTAACTTCAAGTGAAATCTTCAAATACTTGGTTAGAGTAAAATAAATTTAGTATGTCAATTATCAGCTGTTCAAACTACAGCTAAAGTGCAATGACATAATGGACACATCACTATTTTTTTTAATGTGTCAAATTCGTGCTCCGAACAGAACCAACAATTTGTCAATTCTTTAATCGTATTATTTGCATATTTATTATTATTAGTAATTGAAAAATTCCTTGACTTTTCGCTAAAAAGGCCGAATTTCCCTGACTTTTTCAAGACTTTTCCTCTGACCCTGACCCGGTTGGTCGCCACCCTAGAGAGCTTAGAACTGCAGTTCTAAATCATAAATAACGATAGAAAATGTCATTTAGAACTGTAGTTCAGCGTTCTATGCGGACAAAGAATGTAATTGAAAAATATTAAATATCAGAGTATCGTTCTATAATCGAGAACGGATTAAACTTTCCTGTTTTTTATGCTACTACTTTATTTCAGTTAATTTTGTAACTTACCATTAGGCTTTCAAACTACAATAAATAGGTTATATGAAGCTATGACACTTTAGCATTGTTCCGCTAGGAAATGATAACTCCAAAGAAGAACGACAGGCGTACAGAAAACTGCACATGTTCTGCTCGGCCTAACAGATTCGCATGTTGATTGGATTTATATGGAAGCATCATAGTAGTTACGTTACGCTCAAATGTTGAAAGTACAAAATTATATTGTTACAGGTTACATACATTAAGTAGGACTCTGCCACAATTTAAAGTGAAGTGGAAATCTCACGTAGCTAGAGGGAATACAAGATTCGGCCCTCCAACTCCAGCTCCAAATGCGGTGTCATCAGCGAATTTTCTAACACAAAGAACTTACATAATTGTCCTTCTGTTGTATGTAAAATACGAACTATTTAAAATGAGTGTATCTTGCAGCTGAGCTGTTGCAAGGATTTGACAACGATCGTAGTGAATATAAAATTTGCACAAAAATAGCACCACTGATTATAAAAAAAATAATTTAAAAACTGATGGGAAAACGGTAGTGTGGAGAGTTATGTACACTATAAATAAGAGTAAAAACACTGTCCAATTATAAAACTAGGATTTGTAAATATTGTAAGAAATCCGCGATCACCATATTTTTTTAAACATCTGCTCAATTATTTATATAAATATGGAGATTCAGAAGAATTCGTGGCCCGTTTAGAAATCTTAATAAACTCGAGGTACTCGAAGAGACGAAGGATATATACACAGATACATTTAGTGGATTTCGTAAATGATGGGTAAGAGTTTATCCTAGAGCCTAGTCCTATTTGGTTAGGACCTCAATTCTTGCTAGTCATCTATCTGTGATAATACTATTCGGTATCAAACTTGGTTTTAATGAATTGAAACCTTAAAATTTACTGCAGTGGGGAGAACACTTGATTAGCGTTGCATTTTTCTAATGTTAGCTGAATTTAAATGAATTACAGTTAATTGAATTGAATGTCTTGACTGTAAATAAAAGTGTCTAACTCGAGCATATATAAAATACATTATATGTTTAACTGTTTACATGAGAAGAGAAACCATATGTACCGATTCAAGGAGATTATGCAGCTTTTACATATCTTTTAGTGCCACGTTATACTAATTACGCTGAGCTGTTGTTGTTATATATCGCTGTTTAAATAATATGTGCACTAATTTATTCTTTTATTCGATATTCATTATGACCAAGTTGTTTTACGGCATCGGCGCGAGAGTAAATGTTTGGAAGGCTGCAATATTTGGAATTGGAAGTTAATGAGTCAACCAGATAGGGATGCTATATAATAATATAATAGCATGCAGCAATAAGCTATGATAAAAGGAAGAAAATATAGAACCCAACTGTTGCGGTATCATTTGTAGAGAAAAGCATTTCAATTTGATTAGCTCATATTTTGTTAAATATGTTAAAATATATATATATATTATTGTAAATATCCAGTTTTAGGTTTTACTAAATAAAATATTGCATATTGTCTTTATTTTGTTTACCCTCCCCTAGTATAAATTATATCTTGTATAAATATTGAAATACAACTTTACAATCTTGTAATAATAATCAATTGTTAACACAAGATCACATTGTAACAATATAGAATTAAAATATGAAATTCATTATTAAGAATATATTCTATACTGGTAATTGTATGTATTACCTTGATACAATCAGTATTGAGTATAGAATATAAGAATATTCTTAAAAATGAATTTCATATTTTAATTCTATATTGTTACAATGTGATCTTGTGTTGACAATTGATTATTATTACACTATTGATTTAATGTGAATACAAATATATTCTCAGTAACGATTTTCATATTTTAATTCTATATTGTTAGGTGGAGGAAAAACAGGCGGCTAACAAACGCCTGTTTTCCTCCACCTAACAATATAGAATTTATATATGAAAATCGTTATTGAGAATATATTTGTATTCTCATTCGTGTCAGTTGAGTAGGAATTAACAATCTTACAATTGCGCAATTGTGCAATGATCAATGTTATTTATTATTTATACAATATTGACATGTATTGAATATCTTTTTTCATTGATCAATGGTATTCAATATTGGAACAATATTGTACATGGATTAAATATCTATATTGAAGGATTAATGGTATTTATTACTAACCCATTAACGACCTAGCAATTGAAGAGCTTGGTGCAAGAAGGGGATGAGTCACTATTTTTGTAAAATTGAGATATGTGTACCACGAGGTTCTGCAAAGCATAAGCTATCGGTTCATACAAGAAAGGGACGAATCCGTACTTAAACAAGGAAGTTATTTTGACTAGCCCCTTTACAAATTTTATGCAAAAACGGGTTAATAAATCGTGACTTATCCCGTTGTTGCACTTTTTTTTTGTTGTTTATTGGGCATTGATGTGAAACTGCGCGCGTCTGTTCCTGTCGATTTCACGCGAGTATTGTGAGGTTAGTACATAGCAATCAGCATTGGAGTGCGTTTGTTTGCATTGTTCGACCACGTGTTTACGATGTCGAGTTAAGAATCGGATCTGTCTGAACTAGATATGGGTCGTTCGTGAATGATTCCTCCGCTTTGTACATGCGATCTGAACCTAAATCCGCCTGAATCAGATGACTAATTCGTTTGCTCGAATCCGCGCACAACTTCCACTTCGCTTTGTACATGCGATCTGAATCTGAATCCGCCCGAACCGGATGACTATTTCGTTCGCTCGAATCCGCGCACAACTTCAACTCCGCTTTGTACATGTGGTCTGAATCCGCCCGAGACGATTCTTCACGATTTGCGGAAACGAATCTGCTGGCCCAGCCTTTATTGGTATTTTTTATTATCAGCTAATGTTTGTTCTCTACTTATGAGACAAATCAGAGAATATTTGCAAGATGAATTCAAAGCACCGAAGTTTTATTTGGAACAGCTTTTCTAAAATTTCGACTGATAAGGCAAAATTATTTGATATTTCAAAAATAAATATAATAAAACATCTTGAATTATAAATTAATTTGTATATGTTTGCTCTATTTTTTATAGACACATATCTTTCGAATAAACCTATCATCTTTGCTTAAATTATACAAGTCGTACAAGTCAATTCCTTCAAAACGGTATTCGCTTGTTCAACTGATATCATTGGGTCGGTCGTCTATCTCGGCGCCGTTCGGTATGGAACGAACATATGGGATTATTATTATCATTATTACTATTATTATTAGTATTATTATTCAATTTTGCACGTAGTAAATTGACGGTAAGTAAATGGTCACGGTTTATGAAACAAGTGTCCATCGTCACTATAGAGGGAGATTGAGGTGAGAACGAACTATATTATTATTATAAGTGATTCGTTTACGAACGATTTATAAAGAACGAATCACTTTTAAGAAATGACCTGAAAGATTCGAACTTCCCATATCTAGTCTGAACCATTCCAGGATTGGGGAAGTGAGTACTGCGACAGTACATCGGACAGTAATAATAAAAACAATAAAAATAGTGCTAGAGTAAGAAAACGAAACGAGTGAGTGGAGCGAGCAGTTAAACGTAGAACGAGGCGATAGCCGAGCAACTCTCACTAGATGAAGCACGAGGCGACAGCCGAGTGCTGCGCCACTTCACACCCGAGCTTACAGCTAGTATTTTTATTCATAAATACATACAGGGCCGCTAGAAAGTATGGATACAGCTTAATATTTTCAGAACGGTTTAGCAGAGCTCATTGAAGTTTTGGATATAGTTAGAAATAGTTAAATTCTATCATCTCAGATCTTTTTCAATTTTCTACCATTATTTATTTTGAAAATACAAGGCTCACTTGACCGGTGGTCAAATTTGTTATTTTTGAAAAGAGAATTTTCTTCTGAGTTCAGTGATGTAACACATGAATTTTACACCTCGCACGTGTAAAATAATGTTTTAAAACACTATTTAATTTATTTTAAAAGAATAACAAAATTTATTGAGAGATCAATATTAAAACAACGTTTAATGTTGATATAAGGTTATTTGTTTGTTTTTTTGCTCAGTGGGAAAGAATTCTTAGATATTCCAAAGGAAATTTCTCTATCTTGCTCGTTTGATTAGACCCTGGGTCTCCAAACTTTCCAGCCTTAGGGCCATACTGATTACTCCAGTAAGTTCCGAGGGCCAAAACCATATTATCATTGTTGCCGGTGGTAAAAAGGAAAATAGTCCACTGATGAAAAAAAATGTCCGAAAAAGTACGCAACGTTTAAAAAAGTATGCTAGCTCTCCGCGGGCCGGACAAAATCTGTCCGCGGGCCGGATGTGGCCCTCGGGCCGTAGTTTGGAGACCCCTGGATTAGACGAAAGAAAACTTTGAAAATTTGTCAACCTTAGGTCAAATACAAGTAGTATATTTTGAATTTCAAAATAATACGGTGTTTAATACGCGTGGCGCATGAAGTAAAATTTCGAGTTTAGAAAAGCCTGAAAATTTGGTTTGGCCGCTCACTCGAAATTTTACTTCATGCTTAACCTGGGAGTGGAAAACACTCGTTCCATGCTACAAATTGAAAATGTACTGCGTATGGTTTGTGAATACTTAAAAGAAAACACAATTTGCGGACACAGCTGTTAAAATTAGCCAAATTGGAATCGCGAACAAAACATTATTTATATTTAATACAATTTTAATCAACTTTGAGCGAAAAAATCAAAGAAATGCGACACATTTTAATAATTCTCATGCAAATTGCTGAGAAATTCTTAATAAACTTTTTGACTGATGGAGAAAACTTTCCAATATTTCACAGCGAAAAAAGAAAGTAGAAAACGCAGATTAAACTAATAAAGCACTTTATTCCTGTGTGATAAACTGTGTTACTAATATAATCCTAATTTATGCTTTGATAAAAAGTTCAATAAGTAAAAGGTAAAATACAAGTATATTAGAACGTCAGAAAAATCAAAATCAATACAATGAAAGAGGAATTACAGCTGTTTTATTGTATTGATTTTGTTTTTTCTGACGTTGAAACAAACTCTAAGAATTTCTCAGCAATTTGCATGAAATTTATCAAAATTTGTCGCAATTCTTTGATTTTTTTTAAAGCGCCAAAATAAAACTGACTGTTGAAAATTGGGAAAGAAATGTTAGAAAAACAAAACGAGCAAAAGCTGAACCTTATGTTGGTAGTCGAGGACAAGAAGTTGCTGCTAGATTGTAAGGCGAGGATTTTGTCTACAAAATAGGTTTTAATAAGTTAACCGCTAAGGCACGCAAGAAAATGTTTGAGTCATTTATTGCAATAGCCGATCAAGAGAAACAAGATTCATATTTAGCCCGTCTGATTTCGGCTGCCACAAAACAGAAAGCACGGCCGCCCAAACAGAATGCTAAAAACGTCAATATACTTACAGATACAAGGTAAGTTCAATAAATCAGTTTTTTTTAAACAATATTTTATCAAATTTCAGGTTAAGTTGCCCGGTTCTAAAGTAAAAGTGTGTAAAAAAGCCCTAGTTCGTCTACATCAGTGGTGGGGAAACTTTTTTTAAGACGGGCCATTTGTAATAACCAGACAATCGTAGCGGGCCAAAGAATAATGCTTAATCGTAGGTAGGTAGTTTTTATGCGGGTCGTCACATTACGAAGTAAGAACGCGTTCAAACATTCTCACGACGGCACTCTTAAACGGGCCGGATTAAACCTTTCCGCGGGCCGGACTTGGCCCGCGGGCCGTAGTTTCCCCATCACTGGTCTACATGGAATTGGGAAACATCTTTTTCACGCATATGTACTCACATGTCCGCAAATATAACACCACAGCTTGATTTTACGTGGAAAACATTTTAACAGACGAAACGCTATTCGAGAAAACATCATTCACCAGGTAAATGATCACATAAAATCGTTTCCTAAAAGAGAGTCGCACTACGGCCGAGGAAAAATAAAATATTAAACTAATGCATCAATTGTATTTAAAGAAATATGAGAATTATTGCTACCAACTTCTTCAGCAGGTCAAAAAGTCAAGACGCTTACGAAATACGATTTCTACTCCTGATATTTTCGAGAAAACTTAAACTATAGTTTTAGTAGATCTAGGAGAGATACATGTACGAAATGTGACTTACTAGATAATAAGTTAAAAAGTACTTTTGACGAAAAAGAAATGAAAGCTTTAAAAGCTGAAAAAGATGTACCTTTACAAAAATCCGAATGGTTCAACAATAACTTAAAAAATCGTTTAAAAGAAGCTGAGGGAAATAAAGAGGTTGGGGTACTTTGCTTTGATTTTTAGCAGAATTTACCACTTCCAAAAGTACCCTCTACAGATGCCTTCTACTTAAGGCAGTTGTGGGTTTGCAACTTTTGTATCCATTCCGCAACAAACAAAAAAAAAACAGTTGCTAAAAAGGAAGCTAATGAGGTTGTCAGTTTGTTAGACCATTACATTACAAATATATTAAGTCCAAATATTAAAAAACTTTTCATATTTTCCGACAACTGCTGTGCGCAAAATAAAAACAATGTAATGTTTACTTGGCAAGATTGTACAAAGTAGAGAAGTTTGAATCTATAATACGCAGATTGCCCGAACCTGGTCACAGATTTCTGCCATTCTTTGGTATTATCGAAAAGGGAAAACGCTTAGTGGAGCGTATTTACTTACCCGAAAAATACAAAAATTTAGTTGAAACTTCCGCGATAAGATTTTAGGTTATCACTGTTTCCCAAAATATGATTTATGATTTTTCAGCCCTTGTTAAAGAATTTTCACTTTCAGTGCCAAAAAATGTTAATAAAGAAAAATGTACTCTTTCTGCTTACCGAATATTTAAGTATTCAGAACATTCGGATGAAATCGAATGTAGAAGCTGCTGCTAGTAGATTTTTTCAGAAATTCACCTTGCTAAATGTTAAGAAACCCGTTTGTTTCAATGGAAAAAAAATTATAATGCCCTGTTGCCCCTTAAGGATGCAAAATTTAAAAATGTTATGCAACTGGCTCCAGAATATGTACCTGAAACTGACATGCCATTTCTAACACTTTAAAAAGTGATTCTGTTTCTCTGGAAAATTATGATTCAGTCACCGATGAAAGTGAAAATTACTCTGACTGATAATTTATTATCCCGTTTGTTGTGAATTTTCTATTTTTTCGTTGTTTTGTGACTCATTCCGTTCTTGTACCAAACAATAAATTTAAAAAATATTTTCGTTTGTTTTAAACCAAAATACCCAAGGTCTTATTTTTATACAAATACAAGAATCCACCACAATAAAACATAAAACATTTTTTTATTTATTTTGCTTGTCATAAAAAATGTACAAACAGTGACTCATCCCCTTCTTGCACCAAGCTCCTAAATTATAGAGTTAACACTAAAAATTGATTTTAGGTAAAATTCTGCACTTCTTTTAATAATTTCTATGAATGACTTATTATATTACATACTGGGAATTTTTCATTTAAATACAAATAACGTATGCGCTGTAAATTTTCAGGCATACGTCGATTTTGTTAAAGCAATTAGTTTGAAGTTTCGAACGAGTGTTTCTAAAAGCGGAAGAAGAGTTAAGATTAAAAACCGAATTTAGCAGAAGAAAAGATGAAGGAGAAAACATCAAACTCAAGTATGTTCGTGGCACTCTGTCCATCGTTTCGGAAAACTAAATGCTTCCCAACAGGTTAATGATAAACTTCTGCGCATATACTACCAAAATGCGAGAGGTTTTCTTACGAAAACTAATGATTTCTACAATAATGTGCTTGCCAGTGATAACGACATATATATGATTAGCGAAACTTGGTTACACGACGGTGTATTAAATGAAGAATTCTTTCCAGATTGTTTTAATGTTTTTCGTTGTGATAGGATAGGAAGAAGAGGGGGCGGTGTGATGATTGCTGTGCGGGGTTCTTTTAATTGCAGTAATGTAAGTGTGGAGTCAATAGACAATATTGAGATTGTAATTACTCGTGTAGCTGTGACTGTAGGCAATGTAATTTGTTTTATATGTGTTTATATCCCTCCGGCCGCTAAACTTAGCTCATATATTTTGTTATTTTCAGAATTGGATAACTTAGTACAAATAAATCTGTCACAATATGCGGAGATTTCAACCTTCCACAGTATTACAACCCTCAAATCTTGGAAATAAACGATGCTAAACTAACTGAATTATATAATTTCACAACGTTTAATAATATGACTCAGCATAATAAAACTCTTAATGTCAATGAAAGACTTCTGGATCTAATATTAACAACGAACAATATATCTGTTACATTTCACAATGATTGAGCGATTACTAAAATTGTCAATCATCATCCACCTTTAGCCTTCCAAATAAAAATGCTGTGTATTAATCATTACAAAAGCAAATTTCTTGGCTCTATATGCGGATGTTAATACTTGTGTATGGAACGGTTTGTTTGAAATGAATGATGCTAATCAATGTTGCGCAGAATTCTACAGGATCTTAAATTTGTTGTTCAAAAAACATGTACCTTTAAAAACGTTCAATTCGAATAGAAATAAATATCCATCCTGGTTTAGTCGAAATACAATCAAGCTTGTTAAACGTAAAGAACACTTTAGAAAACTTGTTAAAAACTATAAATATGGCATATATGAGAATAAAGTAATGCGACTCAGAAAGGAAATTCGGTCTTCTATTCAAAATGATGAAGAATGTTTTATAAATGAGGCTGAGCGTTCAATTTGCAGTGATCCAAAAAAACTATGGAACTATATTACACGAAAGAAGTCTCGCTCCAGAATTCCTGGTTGTATGCAATTTGAGAGCCGCACTCTTAGTGATCCCACGGATATTGTGAACAGTTTCGGAGAATTTTTTTCATCAGTGTTTTCTGCAGGTAGTTCAGGTCAGTATCCAGTGGAGGTCACTATTGGTGGTGACATTATTGATATCAGCGATATCTGGAACGAAGACATTATTGATGCTGCAAAACACCTCAGTAATAATTTAACTTCGGGTAATGACAATGTTCCATCGTTTTTGGTAAAAGATTGTGCAAGTGCACTAGTTGCACCTTTAAAGCATATTTTCAGTGTCATTTTACAAACATCAATATTCCCTACTCAATGGAAAGCAACTCGTATCACCCTAGTCTTTAAATCAGGAGATAAATTTGATATTTCGAACTACCGACCTATTTCCTTAATTAGCAACTTTGCAAAACTGTTTGAATCTATTATAGCAAGCAAAATATATGATCAAGTTGAATCACGCATATCTGACTTCCAGCATGGCTTCATGAGGAATAGATCAACCGCAACAAACTTGATTAATTATACTGAGTATGTGTCACATAGCCTTGACCAGCGTGTACAGGTTGATGTGATACATACAGACTTTCGGAAAGCATTTGACTCTATTGATCATGGTGTCCTATTGGGGAAGTTGTATACGTGGGGTTTTAGCAACCGTACTCTTGCTTTAATAAGGTCTTACCTCCTTGAGAGAACCAATCAAGTTGAATACATGATGTACAAGTCGATCAGTTATTTTCCATTGAGCGGGGTACCTCAAGGCTCGAACCTTGGGCCGCTTCTTTTTACTTTATTTATTAATGATATTGTTTATAATATTCAGTCGCGTATTCTCATATATGCCGATGACATTAAAATCTTTAATTGTATTCGATCTTTAGACGACTGCTTAATACTACAAAATGACTTACAACAGATTTGCGCTTGGAGTATCCGAAATAAACTTGAACTCAACATTTCAAAATGTAAGGTTATGACGTTTTATAAAACAATGCAGCATATTGTGTTTCCGTACATAATAGATAGTAATATCCTAGAGTGCGTTAATGAGGTGAATGATTTGGGAGTAACGTTTGATAATGAACTATTGTTTACGCCCCATATCAATAAAATCTGTAAGCAGGCCTTGAAGATGCTAGGTTTTGTTAGGCGTGCGACTGAATTATTCACTTCTGTATGGGCTATTCGCAAATTATTTCTATCTTATGTGAGATCGAAATTAGAGTATTGCGCCGCTGTATGGTCTCCTACGTTCAGCACGCATATAAATAAAATTGAAAGAATACAACTTTTTTTTGTAAAGTACCTTTATTTCAAGCAGTCCTCAGTATATCCGGATAGTAATGTCATAGAATACAATATGCTTTTAGAAATGTTTAATTTGCAACATCTGTCAATCAGAAGAAACATAATACTACTTAAAACTATTTACAACTTATTACATAACGAGATTAATGATCCAAATCTGCTTGAATTAATAAATATTTATGTTCCGCGTTATAATAATAGAAATGCGTTAATGTTCTTTTGCAATCGCAGTCGAACGAATTTATATTTTAATTCACCACTAAATAAAATGATGCGATTATACAACACTGTTCGCAACTCAGCCGATATTTTTGATCACAGTATTGTAAAATTTATGAGAGATATTATGCCTCACTTATAATCCTCGTATGTATTGTCTACTTTTGTTAATTTTACAAAACTAGTAAATTTAAACTTTAGTTAAGTGTCATGTGTTGTACATGGAAATGTTCCCTGTAATTGGATGTACTTCTGTTGGGAAATAAAGGAGTTATTATTATTATTATTATTATTATTATTAAGCATGAAGTAAAATTTCGAGTTTAGAAAAGCCTTTAAATTTTCAGGCTTTTCTAAACTCGAAATTTTACTTCATGCGCCAAGCGTATTAAACACTGAAATATTGCGAAGATAGAAATACACCTAAAAATACTTTTTCAAAATAAGTACTGAACAAAATATTTAAATAACAAAATATTTACATTTTGTGTGAAGACATTCTCAAGTCAGTTCTGGTGACTAATAGCGATTAATGGGTTAATACAATATTGTACATGGGTTAAATATCTATTTTGATGGATCAATGGTATTCATTATAGAAACAATGTTGTAACACTTTCTGAAAATTTAATATCAAATGTATCACAGCACCACACGGCTTACGATATTTCTATATTCTTTGACGGTGTCATTGTATTACAATCTGAGAGTAAAGCTTATATGTATCATTTAGCCGATTTTAATTTATTAAATGCATTCTACAATAATGCATTTAATAAAAATGAATGGTTATCAAATGTCAAAAATGCAAATGTTAATGACTTGGTGGAGTTTTTTTATAAAATTATTAATGAGGGCATTAATACATTTGTACCTCAAAGAGTATATAACAATAGTTACAATAATTATCCTAAATGGATGTCACAGGAACTAAAAGTTCTCGTAAATAAGAAAAAAGCAGCTCATATAAAATCGAAACAAACTGGTAACTATGACGACTATGTAGTTTTTAAGTCAATACGCAGCCAATGTAAAACACTGTCAAATAATTTATACCATAACTACATAGCTAATGTTGAATCAAAGCTCAATTCCAATCCTAAATACTTTTGAAATTATGTTAAGGACTTAAAAAATGATAACGGTATACCAAAATTAATGCATTTGGATTCTAGAAAAGGTTCCGATGTTAAACAGATCGCTGATTTGTTTGCTGATTATTTTACTACAGTCTATGCGACGGATAATAGTCCAAATAATATTAATTCACCTTCTAAATACGCAATTGGTAGCAGCACTCTTTCATTATCTATGGAAGATATATTTAATGAAATCTTACATCTGAAAGTAAGCAAGGCCCCAGGTCCTGATGGAATCTCAACTTATATTCTGTTAAATTGCATTTATTCACTTTGTAGCCCCTTATTTGATATTTTTTCTAAATCTTTATCTTCTGGAGTATTTCCATCAATGTGGAAGATGAGCTTTATTAACCCAATTTATAAATCTGGTGATCGTAATATGATTTCTAATTATAGAGGTGTTTGCCTTCAGTTTCCTATTTCAAAAATTCTAGATAAATTGGTTTTCAATCAGATTTACTGGATGGCTAAATCCGTTCTCTCTAATAAACAACATGGCTTTATATCCAAGTGTTCGACAGCCACAAATTTGCTATGTTACCACCAATACTTAGTTAACGCTTTTCATGATAACTATCAAGTAGATTCCATTTATCTAGATTTTTCGAAGGCTTTTGATAGAGTAGATCACTCTATCTTATTAGAGAAATTAGTATTACTTGGGTTTAATGCACTTACGATTGGATGGCTCGCTGATTTTTTGAATAATAGAACACAAATGGTAAAAATCAATAACTTTATATCAAAACCTATATCTGTTACTTCGGGGGTCCCACAAGGCACACATTTGGGGCCAATTTTGTTTTTATTATTCATTAATGATATTGAACGAAGCATTTGCAATAGCGAAATACTTTTATATGCAGATGGTATAAAAATATTTAGAATTATTAACACCTTAGAAGACTGTAAATATTTACAAGAAGATTTGGATAAAATTCATGACTGGTGCTTGAATAACAAGCTTTATTTAAATATTAATAAGTGTACTAAAATTTCATTCTCTCGGAAGCATTCAGTTATTAATTATTCTTATAGATGTGGTCAAAATATCATTCCCGAAGTGAATGAAATGAAAGATTTGTGTGTTATTTTCGACAGCAAGTTATCTTTTATATCTCATATAACTAATATATGCAACAAATCATTAAAGATGTGGGGTTTCGTGTGGAGAGTATGTAGAATTCTGAGTCCATCGTGTTTGAAAACTTTATATTGTTCTATGGTTCGTTCTAACTTGGAATACGCATCAATAATTTGGTCACCGCATACATCGGGTCTCACCAACAGATTAGAAACCATACAAAAGAAGTTCTTTCGTACGATGGAGTACAAGTTGGTTAAATACCATTCACTTGGCTCTTATTCAGATATAATGGCTGAATTAAAAATGAAAACCCTAGAAGATCGTCGCACAATTAACGACTTAATTTATCTACATAAAATTGTAAACGGAGCGATTGATTGTCCAGAGATTTTATCCATGCTTGACTTCTACGTACCCTGCCATGATCGTCTGAGGACGTTTTCATCTAATTATGGTCATAATAATCCCATTGCAAGGATGATGCGAGCTGCGAATAGTTTGGACACGGAATTTATATCGTTATTCGGATCCAATTTAGTTACATTTAAGAATCATCTAACCCACTTAGAGGTTTTTAACAAATAGCCGATAAACTGTGCGATAATTCATATTTATTGTTTGATTAGTGTTGTTAATTTTTTTTTTTGCATGATTTCGGTGTTTAATACAATAAATAATAACTGCTTTTTAGTGAGCATAGTATAATTATTTAGTTTTAGTTTTTAGATTTATTTCAAATACATTGCATTACTATCTAGATTGTCTACATTGTGTATTTTAAATTTAGTATAGTTTATACATGATATATTTAAGCATTAACTTGTTTTTGTAAAAGGGTTTCCCGTTGAATATGAATAAATAAAATATTGTACATGAATTAAATATCTATATTAAAGGATCAATAGTAATTATTATTGATACAATGTTCTACAGAAATTGAATATCTATTAATGAGTGTTCAATTATATTAATTATTAAAACAATGTTGTACAGAAATTAAATCTCTATCATTGATTTTCATTGTATTTAGATTCAACATTGAAAACTGAATTACTTTTATACTGGATTTATCAGTATAAAAGTATTGTATCTATAATTAATATCAATTCTGTGTCAATAAACTACATTGTGACAATATTGTGTGTACATTGATTAACAATTTCAAGGTATAAATAAATATAGATACAATATTGCTATAACGTAAACTCAAGATTCATTTCAATTAGGATCTCTTTATTTAACTATTGCTTCTATTCAGCTGAAAATTGAAAGAAATGTTGAGAATATATGAAAAGTATAGACATTTTTAAAACCAACGAAATATATGAAATTCATGAAATGAAAATTGCTAAGTATTTAAAAACTGAAGAAACTTGCCACTTGCCCCCACTCACCCCTCTAGTACAGTACCCTACACAGTACCCCCATCGAATTTGCGGCTGATTGCCCTCGCAAATGTTTTGACTATTTTCTTTCAAATTTAATTTCCCCTAAAGTAGAGTTTCGGTATAGGCAACCAAATAAACACGGCTGTATACTGTGTTGTCTATCTGCACATTGCTTAGTAAAATAAGTTGCATATTATACAGCTCTGTTTCAATTTACTTCAAAAGAATTCATCGTAGCTTTCTTGCTAAAAATTGTATTATTTTTAAGCAAATTATTTGTTCACAAACCTTGGTTCATTTTATTTATATTTTTGTAAATTTTATAAATCCAATTCTTTGATTTTCGGCGAAAGTAAAAAGATTTACACGATTTTAAATAATTTCAGTCTAATTTGAACATCCAAATATTTTATTTTGATACTCTATTTTGTTATTTTCTGATATTTAAACCAAGTATTCAATTTCCCAACAATCTTATTTAATTTTATTAAATAAACGTTTCTCGTCTGTTTCACTTTTAATGAAAGTAAAAATAAAACACAAAAATTCTGCAGTTTTTGTAACTTTTATATGTCGTGAATTACAGGAATAAATTTTTAATGCCTAATTTTCTTTCTAATGTTTACATGAATTCAAAATGTTAGTATTTGATTTACCCAAATGGAGAGTTTTAGTATGGGCATCTAATGTACACTGCAGTATATTGTGTTGTATATCTACACACTGTTCAATAACTTAAGTTGCATATTATACAATTCTCTATTTGAATTTACTTCACAAGAATAATTAATTGCATCTATCTTGCTACAAACATGTATTACTCTTAGGCAAACTATTTGTTTACATACGTTGGTAAGTGTTATTTATATTGTTTGTTAATTTTATGTATGGAATTCTTTGATTTTCGATGAGTGTCAAAAATATTTGCAATTTTTTATAATTTCAGTCTAATTTATACGTCTAAATCTTCATTTTTATTTATTCTATTTTGTTATTTTCTGATATTAAAATAAAGTATTTAATTCCTCAACAATCTCATCTGTCTGTCTGTTTCACTATTTTGAGAACTATTTTCTTTTAGGGGGGGGGGGGGGGGGTCTGCTTTTCCTGGCCTTAGTTATTTACACTATTAGCCAACATACTCTAATTTTTATTAACTTATTTCAATTAATTTTAACTGATTTGTACACTTATCGTTTGGAAGCCACAATACATTCACACTACATCCATGGACCCAAATGGAATAATTTATTATTCATAAATGATTCCACCAGACGGTCTTGCGGGTAGTGTCTCTTCCCAATCGGCCACCAAGGCCCCTGAGAGGAAAAATAGAACACAAAATTGTTGTACTTTTTATAAGTTTATAAACTCTAATCTACTTAACTTTTTCTTATGCTTAAACAAAATTTATTAACTTTTGTAAGAAATACTTTTTATTTATTTAACATATTTGGTGTGTTTGACTTGTTAAGGGATAAAAAATAAATCAGGAATTTCCAGAAATTTGATTAATATTTCCTATAATTTTAATAATTATAGTCAATTTTTAACATCTGTATTTTTTTCTTCAATTAATTGATTTTGCTTTTTCTCATAGCAAAATAAAACCTTTTAAATTCCCAACAATACCCAACAATTAATAAAAAACAAATATTCTATTCATTTGTTTGTTTATCTAATGAAGTATTGGATTTTTGTATAATAAGAATAAAATTAATATAAGTTTAATCTATTTTGAGTTCCTGTAATTTTATTTCCAGCTCTTTAATTTTAGTATTTCTACCATCATATAAAAGATTGTTTATTTCCTAACAATTACTGTTATTTTTATTTATTCTTGGTCCTAATTGACTTGTTACGTTTCTAAAATAAAATATATTTAATTTTACATACACAAAATTTGTTTTACGTTTTCATATTCCACACTAGAAATGTTCAGGCATTCGTTATTTTTGAAAAGCTTTCAGTTTGAAGTTTCGAACGAGTGTTTTCATTCCCAGATTAAGCATGAAGTAAAATTTTGAGTTTAGAAAAGCTTTTCTAAACTCGAAATTTTACTTTATGCGCCACGCGTATAAAACACTGATTCAAGTAAAGTTCAAAATATTTAACTTCACAATATTTCAGTGTTTTGTACGCGTGGCGTATGAAGTAAAATTTCGAGTTTAGCAAAGCCTGAAAATTTGGTTTGGCCGCTCCGCTTCGCGGCTGGTTACGGGAGGCAGGTGAGGCAGTGCCTCACCAAGAAACTTTTGATATAAATAGATACATTATTTATTACATTATTAGACCGACAGAATCAATACAATGTGTAATAAATAAACACATATATCCATTGTATTTTTCTTTGCTTACGCTTGTTCTATAAGAGTTTAATTTGAAGCTTAAAACGAGTGTTTCCACTTCCAGGTTGAGCATGAAGTAAAATTTCGAGTTTAGAAAAGCCTAAACATTTGGTTTAGTGGCGTAGTTTTGACAATTCTGGCAAGTTGTCAGATTTTCATCGGTCATCGTGGAATTTGTGTTTGTTCGTTTCTTTTGTAAAATTCATACAAATTCCCTCGTTTCGAGGAATGTATGGACTTGTTTTCGCTTAAAAAAACAGAACGTCGAACCACCATGTTTTACTATTCAATCTACAGCAAAGTATAATATAATATTTTCAAGTATTTTTTACAACTTTTATTTAAAACGTTTTTCGATATTTCAATACTGCGAGAGATTTACAAAATTTTTTATTTGGATATTTTCACGAAAACAATACTTTAGTTTTGTTTCAAAATCAACAGATTAACATAATTTTTACTATGTTCGGAAATATTGATGAAAATGATAAAACTAAAACTGAAAGAAAATACAAACCAATTAATTATTTATTGCAAATTGAGTACAAATATTCAACGCAGTTTCTTTCATTTTGTGATCTTAAATTAAGAAAAAAAACGTCGGATTTTGTTAAGATCAACAGGGATTTGTGTTAAAATTGACGAAATTACAGGCTTTCAAACTTCGACCAAAATTGTAATATTTTAATTAAAATAATTTAAATTTATTGTTTTTTTTTTTTATCGGGTAAAAAACTGTCAGAGGATATGTCGGATTTTGATAAAATCAACAGAGATTATTGAGGAATGAATGAGCTAATAAAGCAATATCGAGCTGATTTTGACGAAATTACAGACGCTCAAAGTTGAATCAAATTTTATCAATTTAATTTGGAAAAAAACAAAATTATTAAAAAGTATCAATAATGCTGTTTATATCTGTATAATTTGTAATTTAATTGGTTTTAATTCAATTTCTCCAAATTTATATTCATGTTTATGAAGTAATTAAAAATTATTAAAAAGTACCGTTTCTCTTTTTGTAACCATATATTACTAATGAAAATTTGTTAAGATTAACAGGAGTTGTTGAGGAATGAAAAACCTTTGTGCTCAAGTTGGAAAAAATGAAATCGACCTATATTTATAGGAGTTACAGACGCTCAAAGATTAATAAAATGTTATTAATTTACCTTAGGAAAAAATAAAATTATTGAAAGGTACAGTTCCCTTTTTTGAGCTTAGATTACAAAGGAAATGTCGGATTTTGATGAAATCATCATTTTGTTATATAATGTAGAAAGAGCTATATCAAACAATTTCAAATGTAAAACAAACCAAATGAAATGTGTTTATTTAAGAGGCATATAACAACGAGGCGCGCGGATCGTGTTGGAAAAATCAGCATAGTTCGGTGGAGGACAGACGCATACCGAATTATGCCGAAGGTTTCACGAACACCCCGGCCAAATCACGTGTACACTCAGAGACGCAAGCGGCCGCCTGAATCCGCGTTGGCGGTTTTTTGGTTGATCGCGTCTCGGGTTTCAGACGCGAGCAAGTATTCATACAATGGGTCTACAGGGTGGGCCATCTAGTGGTTTATTTTTAAATCATAGGTTATTTTGACACTGACATCTTTTTCCCGCTCGAAATCTTGACAGAAAGTCGGTAACATTCCTCCGCGGTACGAAATGACTCGCTTTACGCTTAAACAACGTTGGGAAATATTGCAAACTTATTTCCAAAGTGAGTGCTGTGTAGCCCAAACAGTGCGTTTATTGTAAAGAAGTTTTGGCCGAAATGAATCACCCACCGCGCCTGCTGTACGCAAGTTTGTGCAAAAAGTTCGTGAGACTGGCATGCTAGTGGACAACACTCATGTCCTCGTTCTCGTACGGTGCGCACAGACGAGAATGTGGCTGCTATAACCGAGAGTGTGAGACTCAATCCACGAACATCAACTCGCCGTCGATCTCAACAGCTCAACATTGCACGCACTAGCCTGAGGAGAATTCTGCACAAAGATCTCGGATTATTCGCTTACAAGGTCCAATTGACTCAGCAATTGAAGGCGCATGACCATCGGCTTCGTTATCGCTTCGCAGTTTGGGCCTTAGAGCAGCTTCAATTGGACAACGATTTTGGGCGAAAAATCATCTTTTCTGACGAGGCTCATTTTCATCTTTTCTGACGAGGCTCATTTTCATCTTTTCTTAACAAACAAAATTGCCGCATCTGGGGCTCGGAAAACCCGCACGGTATTGTCGAGAAGCCAATGCATCCCTGGAGAGTGACAGTTTGGTGTGGATTGTGGAGTGGTGGCATCATTGGACCATTTTTCTTCGAAAATGAGGCTGGAGACAACGTTTCGGTCAACGATGAGCGTTACAGAGCCATGTTATCCGACTTTTTTTTAATAAAATTGAAGACATGGATTTGGACGACCTCTGGTTCATGCAGGATGGCGCGCCATGCTACACAACCTATGCCACAACGATCTTTTGCGCACCAAATTCCCAAATCGTGTTATCAGCCGTCTTGGTGATGTCAATTGGCCGCCTCGGAGCTGCGATTTAACCCCTTTGGATTTTTTTTGTGGGGAACCGTGAAGGACCGATGTTATGCCAACAATCCAGAAACGATTCAAGCACTTCAGGCCAATATCATCCAAGCAATCCGTGAGCTACAGCTCGAAACCATCAACAAGGTCTTGGAAAATTGGAGTGACAGAATGCGCTACTGCGAAGCCAGCCGAGGCAGCCACTTGATCGAAGTTGTGTTCCATAATTAATGGGAATGTTTGCTCTTGCTAATAAAGCCATAATACATGGAAAAAAATAATGTTGTTCATTTTATTGCATTTTTAAAAAGAAACCACTAGATGGCCCACCCCTTATTATGCAAGTCAATAAAATCATTATCACATTGTAAAAATACATATTCTAATAAACGATATTTTCCGATGACAATTTTTATGTAATTATTATGCATTAATTATTACGAGCCGATTTCTTTACTTTCTTATAATAATTAAATATTTTTTTGTATAAAAAGTACTAAGTTAATAAATATGATAAATATCCAACAGAGATATCTCTGAAACGGAAATATTTTAAATGTGAAAGCAGAAAGCAAAAAATATGCCGAAGTTAATGTGTTATTATGGTGTTTAGATTTATCGTGTTTTGGAAAGATAGTACATACTGATGTCTCAGTTAGGATGTGTAAAAACATACTTATAGAGGAACAGCGTGGATTCCGTAGTGGCAGATCGACATCAACTAATCTTCTAACTTATACTTCATTTATCATTAATGCATTCGAATCTAGCCATTCAGTAGATACCGTGTTCACCGCTTTTGCCAAGGCTTTTGATCGCGTTAATCACGAAATTTTAGTGGCGAAATTATTAGCGTTAGGGTTCCATGCCGATGTTGTCAAGTGGGTATATAGCTTTTTAATCAATCGTGTGCAGTGCGTAAAAATTAAGAATTTTATATCCAACACCATTCAAGTGCCCTCAGGAGTTCCCCAAGGCTCGCATTGTGCTCCATTGCTGTTTTTACTATTTGTTAATGACATTTCACGGGTTATAAAACATTCCTCATTTTTGTTCTTTGCCGATGACCTGAAATTGTATAAGGAAATTGTATCGGTTGACGATTGTTCATTGCTGCAAGATGATTTATCATCTGTCTTTAATTGGTGTCTACAAAATCATTTGTTTTTTAATGTTCAAAAATGCAAAACAATGATTTTCACCAGAAAAACAACTGTTGTACTTAGAACAACTAAATGTTACCAAAGATTTGGGTATTACCTTTGATAGGAAATTATGTTTTGCCAGTCATATTAACGCAATTTATAATCGAGCTTTGAAAATGTTGGGTTATATAAAAAGAATGGCTAAGGACTTGTCGCCAGCAGCATTTAAACGGGTTTATTTCGCTTTTGTACGTTCTCATCTAGAGTATGGATCTTGTGTATGGGCACCATCACAACGCGTTTATATCAGTGCTTTGGAAAACGTACAAAACAAATTTTTAAAGGTGCTTGCGTACAAGTTAGGTTTCGATTCTAGCACAAATTTAGAGATATTATCATCGGAACAATGTATTTATAAACTATGTTGTCGCCGGGTGTATGCCGACTTGTTGTTTTTTCATAAATTAATTTGTAATGCTGTTAATTGTCCATATCTTTTATCACAAATTAATTTCAGTATTAATTTAACCAATCGCCCAACTAGACATTTACCTATATTTCGTCTTCAACTTCATAAGACAAATTACGGATATAATAGCCCACTTTCAAGGTTTATGCGAACAGCCAATACATTATCTGTACATCCAAACTTTGACATATTCAACTCTTTCTCACTCCACAATTCATGGCAAGACTTAAGCGAATAAATATTTGTAATTTTTCTTAGTTTAATAAGTCAAATTTATATTATATTATATTATATTTATATTTTATTATTGTATTATTTGTATTAAATTTTTGTTGTTGTAGTAATTATATTTAGTTAAATATTAATTTGTAATAGTATATTATTCAACAAGCGTATAATGAAAGCTATTAATCATGAGAATGAGGTTTACGGAACGAGCCGCAGGCGAGTGGAGTAAATCATTCGAATGATTAATAGCCATTATGCGCGAGTAGAATACTATATTTTATCCACAACCACAAAATGTATATTCATTCTTGCTTACTGCAACTTTTCAAGAATAAGAACATAATTCATTAAATCATTTACTTTTAATTATAACTAAGAAATACATATAATAATACTATTTATTAGGATTAATGTTAATAGTAACGTTAGAACAATTATTAAACACAATAGGGGGCATTGAAGTGGGTACACCAAGATTTACGGTTTGATCCAAAATATCGAAATTAACGGAATTTGTGCTGGAAGATGCAGCTGTTACATTATTTGCTGTCGATTCTATTGACGATGCAATCTTTCTGGCCGTTTCCTTTTTGTTTTCCAAAGAATCGTTAATATAGCCTTCTGCAACCGCAGTTGACTTCCATCCTCCATGACGTTTTAACGCAGTGATGTCTCCACCAGCATCAACCAAAATGGTGGCTGAGGTTCTTCTAAAGCTATGGCCTGTATATTGCTCAGGATTGGGTAATTTCAAAAAACTGGCCATATCCCTTCCCATTTTTGTAAATTTATTAATACCAATTCGCTGTTTAGTACACTTTCCATTTTGAAAATTTTGAAACAAATAATCACAGTTTATCTGCTTTCGGAGGCACAAATATTTTTTTACAATGTGGTAAAAATTACCAGATGCTGTAAATTTCCTACAAATTTTAGTTTTTGTGATTGGCACCTTAATCATATAGCAGGAATTAAGGTCTTCTTTATCTTTAATTTTCATGTTATACAGCTCATTTGAACGACAAGCGCCCATTAAACCCATAATTAAAGCAACCTGAAGAAAAAATTACTGCAATTTTTAAAAAATATTAAAATAATTTAAAACTTACTTTTGTTGCAAGAAATTTGTCATCCGGTGCATTTGCAATGAAACTGTTAACATTTTATGGGGAGAAAGTGTTGGCTTTTTTCGGAGTAAACCCTTCATTTTTTCTTTTCAAAAAAGCTAGAAGTTTGCCATAGTTTCCAATATTGATGTTTTCAAAGATTTTCAATGTACTTTTTAGCATCGAATACTTCTGCCACAACGATGAGGTGTTGTATTTTTTTGATAATTCCGTAAAATACACCAAAACTACAGACTCAGTTGATGAATGTGCTTTTTTCTCCTTTTTCCATTCACAAAACGTGTTGTATGTACTTTGGTATATGTTGCGAGACTTCTTAGGCTACAAATTGATGGAAGCGATTTCTGCCGCGTCCCTTATTTCCGGGGGTGTCAACAAGTCAGGATCGGATTCCATGTTGCTTCTTTCACCTTCGATAAACTATTAACCACACTATCACAACACAATGAACACAATTCGCTTTCAATTTATAAATTGTTTTTGTTTATGCCAAAATTGATTAACATGAGGTATCCTGATTTTGTAGTGATTTCTTATTATTCACAGTTGAGCAGTGATAAGTCAAAATATTACTCACAGGTTTCATAACCTATTTATAATAAACGTCATTATTATTGACTCTTAGCATGTATAATTATAATATTATAGAGTGGTTGTGGATAAAATGGATTTTCCGTTAAATAAATAAATCAGGCAACAAGCAACTTTAGCCTAGATGCAACAATAATCCAAAGAATTTGATGATATTTACAAAAAGACAAATAAATGTTGTTATGATTTTTCATACTGAAACAGTACATGCAGCAGTTTTCAGTATGAAAAATCATAAATACATTTATTTTTATTATTCAATCTAATTTATTAAGCTGTACAAACTTACAACTTTTATTAAACTGAACTTTATTTTAGAAGGTCTTTTGAGAAGTAACCATCATTATGTAGAACAAACGAGATATTGAACAAACGTTAAACTAAAAGTTTAAATTCACTTTTCCGTAAAAAGTTAACATCCGCTATTGAAACACGTTATTGTCGTACCATCTGATACGGTAAACTAAGAATCTCTAATAATAATTATAAAAACATTTCAGTGTTTCAAGTACTATCCGAGAAAGAAAGATCGGTTATTTCATAAGATATGATTATTGGAATATTTACTCGAGAAATTAAGTTGTTTGATAGTGTTAATGCAGAGTTTAAAATCATTTAGTTTGGAGTAAATAAATAAAACTTTGTGAACATGTTTAATATTTCAAAAAGTGAATAGACTGTTAGTCTAAGATTGAAATTATAACAACAGTAAATTAATCAAATGATCTCTCTAATAATCACTCAAAGGTTTTCTCAACAAGAAAACCTTCCAGTGATTATTAGAGTATGTTCGATAAATCTACGCTGTTGTATTATAACTACGTTTTACATTTTCTTTCCCCCACTGCTCTTATCGTTCATCACAGCTCCAAATTGCTTTTCCTGTAAAACCTTTTTTTTACTCTTTGCTGAATATATTTACTTTCATACGTATTTATCAGAGCTGGGCAGGATTCGAATCATTCAGGATTCGATTCCCGGATTCGAATCCTTTTAGAGGATTCAAATGAGGTATTCGAATACTTTAGTGAAAACGGATTCGTGATCCGGATTCGTTACATTTTTTTAAAAGGATTCGTATTCGAATCCAGACGTAGATGATTCGAATCCTTATAAAAGGATTCGAATTCGTATAAATGGATTCAAATCCTTATAAAAGGATTCGAATTGTTATAAAAGGATTCAAATCCTTATAAAAGGATTCGAATTCTTATAAAAGGATTCGAATCCTTATAAAAGGAATCGAATCCTCATACACGGATTCAAATCCTCCTAAATAATTCGAATCACCGCTATTAAGGCTGGGATTTGAATTCGATTAATTCAAATAGTTAAATATTCTAATATGAATATTTAAATTACTAAATTATTCATATCTGAATATAAATATTTAAATTTTCGAATAATTCATATATTTGTGAATGCATATTTGGTTACTTAACCATGAAAAATATCCTACGTTAATAGTATATTTTTAACTTCACTTGAAATCAGTGTTTTATACGCGTGGCGCATGAAGTAAAATTTCAAATTTAGAAAAGCCCCGTGAAAATTTGTCTCGGGTCGCTGCGCGACCCGAGACAAATTTTCTACGCGGGGCTTTTCTAAACTTGAAATTTTACTTCATGCTTAGTCTGGGAGTGGACAACACTCGTTCTTAGACGTTTCAAATTGAAGGATGACTTTAGATTACTAAGTTTATTACCATTTTACAAAGGCTACAGCTCGAAGGACCAACCATGGTCTTCGGAGACCGAAGGACTACAGGGAATCGAAGTTTTTTTACAAGAAAACAACGAATATCTGAAGGTGTACAGCATGGATAGGAAAGAAAACATCCAATTTTGAAAATATATCGAAGTTGGGTTGGTTTTCAGTGCGTTTTTAACTTCACTTTAAATCAGTGTTTTATACGCGTGGCGCATGAAGTAAAATTTCGAGTTTAGAAAAGCCCCGTGAAAATTTATCTCGGGTCGCTGCGCGACCCTCGACAAATTTTCTACGCGGGGCTTTTCTAAACTCGAAATTTTACTATATGCTTAGTCTGGGAGTGGACAACACTCGTTTGAATTTTAAATTTAACTCTTTTAAAAAATCGACGTATGTAATATAATAAATCATTCATTGAAATCATAGAAAAAGATGCAAAATTTTACCTAAAATTAACTTTTAGAGTTAACTTTATAATTTGCTCGGCTATTAATGGGTGAATATTCTATTCCTAAAAAAAAACGTTTTTATTTAATATTCAAGTTGCATTTAATACAATAACAAACTGTGAATAAATCGACATAAATCTATAAATATCGAAAATCTCGACATGTAGAAAATCTTGACGGTCCACTCCCAGACTAAGCATGAAGCAAAATTTCGAGTTTAGAAAAGCCCCGCGTAGAAAATTTGTCGAGGGTCGCGCAGCGACCCGAGACAAATTTTCACGGGGCTTTTCTAAACTCGAAATTTTACTTCATGCGCCACGCGTATAAAACACTGATTTAAAGTGAAGTTAAAAACGCACTGAAAACCAACCCAACTTCGATATTTTTTCAAAATTGGATGTTTTCTTTCCTATCCATGCTGTAAACCTTCAGATATTCGTTGTTTTCTTGTGAATATACTTCGATTCCCTGTAGTCCTTCGGTCTCCGAAGACCATGATTGGTCCTTCGAGCTGTAGCCTTTGTAAAATGGTAATAAACTTAGTAATCTAGAGTGATTCTTTAATTTGAAACTTCTAAGAAAGAGTGTTGTCCACTCCCAGACTAAGCATGAATTAAAATTTCGAGTTTAGAAAAGCCCCGCGTAGAAAACTTGTCGAGGGTCGCGCAGCGACCCGAGACAAATTTTCACGGGGCTTTTCTAAACTCGAAATTTTACTTCATGCGCCACGCGTATAAAACAGATTTAAAATGAAGTTCAATAACACATATATCATCATTAATTAAAATCATTATATAATCAGATATTTAGTCGGTAAATGAACATTTTTGTTAATAGAAACTGATGGAATAAAATATTACTGGCTGCAAATAATAGATTCAAATTTATTTTTAAAGGATTTGTATCCGTGATTCAAAAATGAGGATTCGAATCTTTGATTCGAATCATATTTTTCACTTACGAATCCTTTATTCGAGTATTCGTGATTCGAATCATATTAGGTGATTCGGATTCGTGATTCGAATCCTGTTTTTGAGGATTCATCCCAGGTCTGGTATTTATCAGTCATGAAAACAAAACATATGTGATAAATGTCATACAACATTTATAACTGTAGAGTTAAACTTCGTATATCATTGATAGTCTTAGACGTTGTATTAGTGACAGGATCATTCCAATGAACATAATTGATTTGTTTGATTACGAAAATATTTAAACATCTCAAGAGCTTCACGAAATAACTCAAAAGATTGCTCAAATAATTTCTTAAATGATCGACTTCATCACTCGTATGATTATCGAATTATCACTAGTATGTGCATTTCATACACATTATATTCGTATAAAGTTTTAAGCCACATATTTCTCTCCCCAGAGGTAATTTTTATTGCTATCATTTTATTGTAATAGATTATTATCATTTAAGTGATCTTTGCTAGCAACCATTTGAGTGATAATTTGAAAAATCATATGTGCAATTTCTCGAGCAATCATTGAAGCGATTGATCGACAATCAATTTAAGTACAATTCTAATTATTTGACTACACAGATCACTACGTTACACGACATGTATTATTAGGTAAAGTAAAACGCTTGTTTTGTTCCATATTTTCATTTGCCTTACATATGTTTCGATACGTTACGATCATTTTCTAAGTTATATTCAGTTTAACAAGTGTTTTATTTTACCCAATATAGTTCCATCAAGAAAGTAGCACAAGTATTATTAATGAAAGAAAAATATCATTCATTACTTCAAGAATAGGCTTTCTTGGTATTCGGTTACACCTCACACTAACATTTTCAGGCTGGTGCGAGAATAGTTTTCTCTCACACATATTTATATATATTTCTGTGATACTTTGATTTTACTGTAATTATAAACTAAAATGTCTAAGTGTAAGTCTTGTGATACAGCTGTGGCACTTACTGATCAAGATACAGTTCATTGCCGCACTTGCAATGGTTTATTCCATGGCTCTAAATGCACTAATTTAAATAAAACCGTTTGCAAGGCCTTACTTGATAACAAAAGCTTGTCATGGACGTGTAAGGGTTGTATCGACAAGGAGAATAGTGTTTCTGTCAAATTAAGCAGCATTATTGATGTGGTTAATGAACACTCATCTTTACTAACTTCCATCCTTAATGTGCTCAATATTAATAAAGATAGCAAGTCTTTTCCTACTATTCATACTAATGATTCTGGAACCGATCAATTAACTGTCGCACAAACGTTATTGACTCCAAATATATCTGGGAATAAAAATGATAAACTATCATTCGTTAAATCAAATAGTGCTGACAGCAAAAATAAAACTAAAACTAAAACTAGATCCAAATCGTTCTCAGATTATGCTCAGGTTGTTACCAAGATAATCCAAGCTCCTAAAAAAATCATCATTGGTAATAGGAATATTTCTGATACTGATCCCAACGTCGTTACTTCTAACTTTACATCAGCTGAAAGGCGTCAATGGATCTATGTCGGTAGATGTAGTCCTGAATCGACTGTCAGTTCTGTCCTGGATTATGTTCATAACGTCCTTGATATAAAGGACGCCAAATGCTTCGAACTTACTAAAAATGAGGATATTTGTTCTTATAAAGTCGGAGTTAAAGAGTCACTTATAAAGACTTTACTGGATCCATCTTTGTGGCCAACTGGATTGGCGGTAAAAGAATTCTTTCCTCGTCGCAGTAATAAGCATTCTACGGGAAATTTTCCACGAGGAAACTCAGCCGACCCACGGATCTGAATAATGTGTCTAATATTACTGCAGATTGTATATCATTGTATTATCAAAATGTGAGAGGTCTTCGGACGAAACTAGTTGACTTCTTTAACTCCTGTCTATCGGAGGATTACACTATAATAGCTATTACTGAAACTTGGCTGCATCACAGAGTATGGAGTAACAGAGTATTCACGCTGGCTGTGCGGGGTCAGGGGGGGCGGCTCTGTCAGGTGGCTCACCCAGCAGGCGTGTGATTTAGAGTAACTACTAGGTTTCCCCACTCTTCCCAATTCATTTGTATATCGGATCCGCAGAGGAATGTTTATATTTTTTCCTCTCTAACTGTACCGACGGAACGAAAAATGATGACGCTCGGTTTGTTTATTTTATCAAAATAAACAAATCGAGCGTGAATCTACACCATTCAATTTTTAATTCCACATATAATATTGAAATCTAGATTTACTCTCATGTAATGCAATTTAAATTAAAATAAATACAGTTATATGATACAGGTAGGGATTGGAATACCGGCATACCGGTTATTCGCAAAAATTGCTCTTCAAAATGTACCGGTAATTTGGTATATCATATCAACATTATGTACATTTATTTCACATCTTTAACTATACTTCTGACAAAAATAGTAGATCGATTATGTGTTTTTGAACTTCATAATAAATCAGTGTTTGTACGCGTGGCGCAAGAAGTAAAATTTCGAGTTTAGAAAAGCCTGAACTCGCTTCGCTCGTGCCGCCAAATCCAAATGTTCAGGGTTTTTTAAACTCGAAATTTTACTTCATGCTTAATCGGGGAGTGGAAAACACTCACACAAATCCATGTTTTATATTTATAGATTTTTTAAATAGGTTTTTCACTAATTTCCACGATTTCTTATTAATCCACTTCATTTGAAATGTTGTAACAGGTTTCAAGTTTTTGCCAAGATTTTATAAATAAAATTTAATATTCAATATAATTTGTCAATCAACCGAACAAAATAAAGGCTAGTATTTTTGAATTTTACAATATGTCAGTGTTTTATACGCGTGGCGCATGAAGTAAAATTTTGAGTTTAGAAAAGCCCCGTGAAAATTTGTCTCGGGTCGCTAGCGCGACCCTCGACAAATTTTCTACGCGGGGCTTTTCTAAACTCGAAATTTTACTTCATGCTTAGCCTGGGATTGAAAACACTCGATCGAATTTTAAATTAGACTCTTTTATAGAATCAACGAATGTCCGCAAATGTACAGAGTATACGAATATATAAGGATATGATATATAAAAAATAGTAAATTATTATGTCATATATTAAAAATTTTTGTTTATTTTTGGGGTTAAAAACCTTACTTCTTTGGATGTAGATGGCAAATCCTCTTCCAATTTTCGGGTGTACATGTGAATGGGCTTTAACACTTCTAAATCGGAATCCGAATCACTTAATACTATGTCAAATGGTTTTGGAATTGCTGATTTTAACAGTCTATTTTGTTGGTAATTTGTAAAATCACTTGCTCGAAAACGTTTATTACACAGGCGCTTTGAAGAAAGTTTCTTTTCGGACAAAATAAAGAGATCCATATTACCACAATTTTTTAACCAATGATCACATCTTTCGCTATTATTTACAGGAAATGTAAAGAAGTGTACTGTACATCCTCGGTTTTCCTCGCGCCACAATCACGATAGGCGCATTTTAAATAATTAGCCATATTTTTAGAACTAAATATCACTAGAACTACAACTATTATGTAAAAACACTAAATGTTCACTATACTTAATTAAATTATAGTTTGTCCTTATAAAATTAGAAACCGTTAACGTGCACACTGGAGAGCGAAAAACATACTGATTATTTTTCTTAAAATATTTCTCACCGACGATTTCCTATAAGTACTTTGAAGAGGGTAATTTTACAAATATTTTTCTATGTATTTTTTACATCCTTAGTACTTGATTTCTAGGGCTTAAGGACAAAGGCAGATAAGAAGGGTACGAATTTGGACTGTTTTTTTAGATCATCTGTGGGGCGAGTGAACACTTGAAAACGAACACTTTAAACCAAATTATCAGTAGATTTATGGGTTTCCAAACAGTCGTATGATGCATTATTTTTAGAAAATAATTTAACTATATTAAATAAATCGATAAAAGTTGTGATAAAAATATAATTCATTGCTCTCTATAAAGAAAATACAGTATGTCCGTTTCAAGGCGCATATATACTTACGATTGAAAAATAGTTTCAATATACAGGGTGTCCCGGTTAAGCAGTCCATGCATGTGTATCTTCTAAACGGCAAGAGATACAGATCTGTTAAATGGTAGAAAATATGCAAGACGATGAGTACCAACTATACCCGGTGTTAAATTAACAAAAAAGTTGAACCATCAGAGCACATTGCGAAAAAACTGATTTTTGCGATTTTTTTATTTTCCTTTATAACTTGGTTATTATTGATGATAGAACGATATAGAGCAAAAACCGCTGGAGATATCGAGATAAAACTTAAAACTTAAGCTTTTTGAAAGGAAAACTTTACTCTTAGCGTTTTTTAGTTTTTTCCAGATATTCACAAAACTAAAAAATGTTTCAATTAAACATTGTATACAATAAAAAATAAAGATATATTGTATATTCACTTTTTATCATAGCACTCTTGGTTTAGGAGTTATTTAAAAATAGTGTTTTTTTAGATTATTACTGTTGGTTATAACATCGATAGGCCATGAAGTATCGTGGCGCAGGCGGTAACGCGCCGGACTCATAATCGAAAGGTCCCGGGTTGAAATGCAGTCACCGGTTGCTTTTTCTTTTTTATTAATTTATATGTAATTACATTTAATTCAAAAATATTAAATCTAAACGGGGAAAGTACTATGATGGACACATCACCATTTTTTTTACATGGGCGTCAAAGTTGGCCATGATATCATTTTGTAGACATTTCTTTTTTAATTTGATGTATCATATGGTAGGTTTGTTTCCATTAATAGAAAAACTGGACGATATTTTCATAGTATTTGAAGTTGGCTATGAATATACCAAAATAAATGAAATAATAACAATAAAAATACTAACATAAAGCGTTATTTGTTTTTGAAAAAATAAACATATCATATGATATACCAAATTAAAGAGAATTAAAAATCTATAAAATTAGCGCATGACCAACTTTGACGCCCATATAAAAAAATGAAGTTAGTATGCATATATTGGAAAATATTTGCTTTATGATAAATCTGACTACATATTATTAAAAAGCATAAAAAAGTGCCCTAATAATGTCAAAATATTATCCTTCTATCATCAATAATAAGTATGGTCTGAACTTTCAACTGTTTTGTTAATTATATAACGGATATAGCTAGTACTCATCGTCCTGCATATTTTCTCCCCTTTAACCAAATCTCTATCTCTTACCATTTAGAAGATACCTATGCACGGGCTGCTTAATCGGGACACCCTGTATAGATTATTTAACTTTTTTTAAAATTTAGTAAACCTTCACCACGCGTATAAAACACTGATTTAATGAGATGTTTAAAAAACGTATTCTTTTTAATCACTCTTGTTCCCTCATGAACACCGATAATAATAAAATAAACCGTTCAAAATACACGTTTTTATTTTTCAAATATTATATTATAAGCTCCCCCAGTTAACAATATTATTGTTTACTCTGTGCCTATATATTAGTGGAGATATAAAAGATCAAATTATCTATAAACTGAACGCATTAAAACAATTATGTTTTTATTTCACATCTGTCAGTCAGCAGTAAATTGGTGTATGGGTCTATTGAAATATGAGTATATTTATGTTTACATTAACATTCCAATGAACGAATCATCCTTTAACATATGTTTTTGTGCCATCAAAATTACAGGAAACTGTTTTGGTTGAAGGTTTTAATAGGTGGATGTTTTGATAATTGCCTCAGAGATGGCTACACTATGCAAACTGTGGATTCCGAGTTACAGGCGTGATTACTCTGGTTATTCTTTCCTCTGTGGCTGCATGCATCTATTATGGATTGTGAGATAATTGATTGCCGTTTTAATATTTATCGTAAAGACCGTTCAGCTGAAACAAGTACAAAAAACAGAGGCGGCGGTGTTTTTCTCGCAATTAGGAAAAACCTAAAATCGGCCATTTTAGAAACCGACGACACTTTGGAAGTAATATCCATAAAAATTAATACTGGTTCTGCTAAACTTATAATATGCTGCTGCTATATTCCGCCAAATTCTGCATTAACTGTTTATAAAAATCACTGCATTATGTTTGATAAACTTGTGACGGATTATCCTGATTATAAGTTTATTATCATTGGTGACCTTAATTTACCAAATATTACTTGGATCAACGATGACGAGAACTGCGGCTTAATTCCAACGAATATAAGTTCAACTGCCGATGTGTTACTTTGTGACTGTCTTAGCTCTCTAGGTATGAATCAATTTAATGGTATTAAGAATGAATTTGGAGGGACATTAGACTTATGTTTCTCAAATTATGATTGCTTCTCATTAAGTAATTGTCCTCCTATAATTCCAATTGATAGATATCACCCTCCACTGTATGCTAACATTATTGTAGATGAATGTGATACTTTAACTGATAGCATTAAATATAAACCGGATTTTAAACGTGCAAATTATCACAGCATAAATAACTTCTTGTCTTGTGTGGATTGCTCTTACTTATATAAGTGCTCCGATATTAATTCTGCTAGTCTGATTTTCTATGATATAATTTACTTTGTAATTGACCTGTATGTTCCAAAAAAACCTGTAAAGTTTGATTGTTACCCTTCCTGGTTTTCGAAAAAGTTAATTGTTATGATAAAATCTAAAAAAGAAGCTCAAAAAAAATGGAAACTAACCTCTAATTCGGCTGACTACAAATTATTTACTTGTATTAGAACCCAATGTAAAACTGAAACAATGCTGTGCTACAGACGGTATTTGGATAACATTGAACTTTCCATTCCGCATAACATTAAGTCTTGTTGGTCTTTTGTTCATAATAAGTATAAATCATCTGGTATTCCAATGATTATGACCTATAAAGACGATAGTGCTACAGCAGGTGTCAACATATCAAATTTATTTGCGAAGTACTTCTCCTCAGTTTACAATCCATATACTGATGAAACACCGACAGCTTTTACTCCTAATTTAACAACAAACTTAAATAACGTGTATACAACTCTCGATCAAGTATTATTTGAACTTTCAAGGTTGAAGGTTACCTCTGGTCCTGGCCCTGACAATATTCCTCCGTTATTTCTTCGTAATTGTAGTAGATCGCTTTACAATCCACTATACAAACTGTTCTCTCTATCCTTAACTTACGGTATCTTCCCGGATGAATGGAAATTATCATTTGTAACACCAATCCACAAATCCGGTTCTTAATCCAACGTAAGTAACTATAGGCCAATTTCGATACTGTCAGTTATACCCAAGGTCTTTGAGAAATTATTATATAATCAGTTGGCTGACGCTTTTCGTAATATTATCACGCAAAACCAGCATGGGTTCGTTAGGTCGTTTAACACAAACTAACCTTCTTGTTTTCAATGTGGAGCTGAAGTGCATTCTATTTACACAGACTTCAGCAAAGCTTTTGATTGCGTAAGTCACTCTATCTTATTGCAAAAATTGTGTGGTTATGGTATAGGCGACCCTTTACTGAAATGGATAAAGTCATATTTAATATGAAGGGCTCAGTCTGTTAAGATAAACAATTTTATCTCAGATACATTTTACGCAACGTCGGGCGACCCCAAGGTTCCCATCTGGGACCATTACTATTTACCATCTTTATGAACGACTTATCTGAAAAACTTACCTGCCCGCATTTGCTATTTGCAGACGATCTAAAGATATTTTTGAAAATCAGTGAAGCAAATGATTGTTCTATTATCCAGAGTAATTTGTCTTTAATTCACACTTGGTGCGTGTCTAACAATATGAAACTTAATATTAATAAATGTTAGTTTATGCCATTCTCACGTAGTAAAACACCCATTAATTACATCTATAATGTAAACGGTATTTCACTTAGTAGGGTGAATTACATAAGGGACCTCGGTGTAATATTAGATCCTAAGCTGACATATAACTTTCATATTGACCACACTATAAATAAGGCCAATAAAATGCTAGGGTTCGTTAAGCGGAGTACGAGTGATTTTAGCAACATACGTGCCCTAGTTATTTTATACAACTCGTTGGTAAGATCACATCTTGAATACTGCTGCCTTATATGGTCACCTGTATACAAAACCCATATAGATAGATTAGAATCGGTTCAAAACAAATTTACTAAAGTTCTTGCATTTAAACTCAGTACTTCGGGAATATACCTTACACCCCAGCAATCCAGTGCATACGTAGGCCTCGCTTCGCTGAATACTCGGAGGAAGAGAATGGACCTTACATTTACATTCAAATTACTGAATGGGCTAATTGACTCGGAACATCTTTTAAATTTAGTCAATATTAATGTACCAAGTCGTGAGTTGAGATGCAAGAACTTCTTGTACGTGAATCACTACAGGACTAATTATGGCATGCATGGTTCCATGACGAGGATCGCCAGAAACGTTAACAGCGCGGGTTCGTCACTCGAGGTGGTTGGGATTCCCTTTTCAACGTTCAAGGCCCAGCTAAGACATATTGAATGACTTTACTTATTATTTATTTATCTATAGTATAGTAATTTGTTTTGTATTGTGTAAATAATTATAAATAATAAATAAATAATTATTTAAGTGATCTCTGCTAGATCTTAACATGTTAGATTATTTACATAATCGAACCAATTGATTATTTTCATTTGAATACATGATTTCTAGTTTCTTATTGTGCAACAGTTATTGAGAGATATTATAAATTCTATTTTATAGCGAGGATAATTAAAACAAAAGCTAGTCGGGAAATTTATAATAATAATAATAATACTTTATTTACGCTAACTGCATTTACAAGAAAGAAAGTAGATTCTTTCTTGTAAATGCAGTTAGCGTAAATAAAGTATTATTATTATTATTATAAATTTCCCGACTAGCTTTTGTTTTAATTATCCTCGCTATAAAATAGAATTTATAATATCTCTCAATAACTGTTGCACAATAAGAAACTAGAAATCATGTATTCAAATGAAAATAATCAATTGGTTCGATTATGTAAATAATCTAACATGTTAAGATCTAGCAGAGATCACTTAAATTGCTCGAGAAATCTCTCATATTGCGTAAGATATTGCTGGAATAGTTGCTGAAAGCATCCAATAATACCTGATCATAGCTTGTATGCTCATTTCATATTCCAATTGAATTTGTTTAAACTTATAAGCTGTATATTTTTTTCCTGCAGAATTATTTTTTTATTGCCATTATTTTTAGAATCATTATTTAAGTGATTATACGAGCAATCACTCTTGCAATTATTATAGCGATCATTTGAGCAATTATTTGAGCAATCATTGGAGTGATCATGTATTTAAGGGCTGTGGAATCTTTTACGATTCTTGAAGAAGTAGTAGGATTAAAAAATCAAAAGTATTGTTTAAAAGCAAATACCTATAAGACATTTAAACAAAATCATTGCATTGCAAAATGAAAACATTGCGGTAATAATAAATTGTAATTGTTTTGTTCTGAAAGAGTATTTGAAGGATTTCTTGGATAAATTAGAATTACAGATCCAAACCATATAGGAAGCTAACCCAAATTTTTATTAATAAATGCACTATCTACATGCACATGCTCCGACGGCCTAATTTTCAGTTATAACCATTTTTAAACAGAATTAAACGATTCGTTTAAATTTAAGGTCAGAAATTTACATGTTATTTGGCCATAAGAACGAACAACGATTAATCTTCCACAATAATGAAAATAGAGCATTGAAACATATACATGTACAATACATTGAATCTTTGCGAATAAATTGACAGTATTTCTTTTATAAAAAAATGTTTCTTAAGGGGATTATTGCAGTGTAACACGCCGATCGTGTTGAAAAGACCCACATAGTTTAGAGTAGCTCATCCGATGCCAAATTTACAGGACAAGTGGGGCGAATACAGTCAGAGAGAAAAGCGGCAGCTCGCTGTGCATTTGTGCATTGCTCCTTGGCATGAACGGATGGGGTCTCGCGTCGCGTGGAATAGACGAAAAAAAAGCGTATAAAAAAGGCGGATCTAAGGAAAGTGTCGATTCGTATTATTTAAACACGCTGATAATACATACAGGCTATGTATTGTTTTTAATTCGTTATCGGATCCTGTGTTATTTTTCGGTATTTACAAAACCGATGATTCTTATTCTTGTCATTATAACACATTATTTTTTCTTTTAAGACTAAAGTTTCGACAGCCGAACAAACTGTGTGTTTTATTTTATTAAATTAGAGATTATTTCTTAAAAATATAATAATAAAATAATTCATGTTCATAAGCTCCTTGTAAATATTTATATGCCGGATATATACGAGGGTTGCCTTTTATATTTCGGGATTAGAGAACAAAAATAAATATTAATCATTGAAAATCGCTTTATTGTTTTTCAAAATATTCCCCATTAAGATCTATACACTTGTCATGCGTTTGAACCAATTGTCGAAGCACTTTTGCCACTCTGATTGAGGTATCTCCAAAACATGCATTCTGAACGCATCAACCGCTTCTTCAGGTGTCGAAAAACGTTGACCTCTCATTTTATTTTTTACGGATGGGAATAAAAAGAAGTCATTCGGTGCCAAGTCAGGACTATATGGCGGATGACTCATCAAATCGATGTTTTGCGTGCTCAAAAATGCAGTTGTTTGAGCCGATGTGTGAGAGCTCGCATTGTCGTGGTGAAGAGTGATCCGTTTTCGGCGGTTGCTTTTCCTGATTTCTTGGATGACAACTGGCAAACAAATGGTTGTGTACCACTCAGAATTGACTGTTCTGCGTTGTTCTAGTGGTACGGTTGCGACATGTCCAGTTTTTCCGAAAAAACAGGCGACCATTTGCTTGGAAGTGCTTCGTGCGCGAACAACTTTTGTTGGATTTGGCTCATCTTGAAACACCCATACGGTCGACTGCTGTTTACTTTCGGGCTCATACGCGTAAATCCATGATTCATCACCTGTCACGATGTCATAGACGTGTTTCGAAGCACCGCAATCGTATTTTTTGAGCATTTCTTTGCACCAATCGACACGAGCCTTTTTTGAGCGATTGCCAAATTGTGTGGGATCCAACGCGAACCAATTTTTTTGACAGTCAAATGTTCATGCAATATTGAATGTATGCTGGTCCCACTAATGCCTAAGGTTGTCTCAATCTCACGATAGGTCACATGACGATCTTGCAATATTTGTTTGCGCACAGCATCAATGGTTTCCGGAACAACAACTGATTTTGGACGACCTCCACGAAATTCGTCTTGGAGTGAACAACGACCTCGGTTGAATTCACCATACCATCGATAAACACTGGTCCTTGATGGAGCTTCATCGCCAAAAATTGAATTAAGTTCATCCATGCACTGTTGTTGAGTTAATCCACGTCGAAAGTTGTAAAAAATAATCGCACGAAAATGTTCACGATTTAATTCCAATCTTTGGCCGAGATAAATCTTTTAAGTTAGTGTAAACGACACAAATAACGCTCATATGTCAAAACGTTCTGAGTACGTATAACCTCAAAAATGTCAAACTTTACGATAGAGCTCTCAGTTGCCAGATTGCAACACTAGGGTTGCCCAATCCGGAAATATAAAAGGCAACCCTCGTACAGGGTGTCTACGCTAAACCATTCGTTAAAAGTTTATGGGGTTGCCGTTGCACTAAAAATTGGAAAACAATCCTTGGCATATGGTTGAATCAGTTCTCCTCATGTGCAATATTTCAACTTTCTAGCACTTCCGGTTCCACCGGAAGTAGCACCAAATTTGTTATTTTAAATAGAACACCCTACTTATTAGCAATTTTTTGGGTTTCTCGTTTAAATTGCAACATATTTTATTCAAACATATGTACACTTATCTCTTATAGTTTTCAAGAAAAAAAAATATTTCTAAAATGTTGACCTTTAAAAGGCATCTCGAAATCTGTCTGTAACTTCTCTTAAGAATAAGATAAACATATGATTTATATCTCTACTTGTACCTAGAGAATGCCTCTATGAGTAAATTAATTGGAAACTGTCAATTTTGACAATAAGTGTTCTTAAAATGTCAATATCTAAGTGCTCTCTTCAATATCAAGTAATTCATTTTTTTTTTTTTTAATGGAATGATACAATTTTTATCACGTAGTACGATTAGGGGGAAAATTTCCTACAAAAAAGTATTATACAACTATACTTCTAAAGCGAGTAGTTTTCGAATTATTTCGAAAATTCGTTTTTCGTCGCATTTATGCAGGGTAATGACATTTCTTTTATGTACAGGGAGTTTTTCTTTAAAATATACGTATACCAAATTCAGCTTGTTTTCGTTAAATCTTTAGTTATTCGTTGTTTTTTTTTAATGATTCAATTTGAAGCTCTAAACGAGTGTTTTCCACTCCCAGACTAAGCATGAAGTAAAATTTCGAGTTTAGAAAAGCCCCTTGAAAATTTGTCTCGGGTCGCTGAGCGACCCGAGACAAATTTTCTGGGCTTTTCTAAACTCGAAATTTTACTTCATGCGCCACGCGTATAAAACACAGATTTCAACTGAAGTTCGAATATAAATAAAATTCACAATATTTAGTGTCTTATACGCGTGGCGCATGAAGTAAAATTTCGAGTTTAGAAAAGCCCAGAAAATTTGTCTCGGGTCGCTGCGCGACCCTCGACAAATTTTCGCGGGGCTTTTCTAAACTCGAAATTTTACTTCATGCGCCACGCGTATAAAACACTGATTTAAAGTGAAGTTAAAAATGCACTGAAAACCAACCCAACTTCGATATTTTTTCAAAATTAGATGTTTTATTTCCTATCCATGCTGTAAACCTTCAGATATTCGTTGTTTTCTTGTAAAAAAACGTCGATTCCCTGCAGTCCTTCGGTCTCCGAAGACCATGGTTGGTCCTTCGAGCTGTAGCCTTTGTAAAATGGTAATAAACTTAGTAATCTAGAGTGATCCTTCAATTTGAAACTTCTAAGAATCAGTGTTGTCCACTCCCAGACTAAGCATGAAGTAAAATTTCGAGTTTAGAAAAGCCCCGCGTAGAAAATTTGTCGAGGGTCGCGCAGCGACCCGAGACAAATTTTCACGGGGCTGTTCTAAACTCGAAATTTTACTTCATGCGCCACGCGTATAGAACACTGATTTCAAGTGAAGTTAAAAATATACTATTAACGTTGGATATTTTTCATGGTTAAGTAACCAAATATCCATTCACAAATATTTGAATTATTCGAAAATGTCAATATTTATATTGAAATATGAATAATTTAGTGATTTAAATATTCATATTAGAATATTTAACTATTTGAATTAATCGAATTCGAATCCCAGCCTGAATAGCGATGATTCGAATTATTTAGGAGGATTTGAATCCGTGTATGAGGATTCGAATGCTTTTATAAGGAGTCGATTCCTTTTATAAGGATTCGAATCCGCGACCCGAGACAAATTTTCTACGCGGGGCTTTTCTAAACTCGAAATTTTACTTCATGCTTAGTCTGGGAGTGGACAACACTCGTTTGAATTTTAAATTTAACTTTTTTAAAAAATCGATGTATGTAATATAATAAATCATTCATTGAAATCATAGAAAACGATTCAAAATTTTATCTAAAATTAACTTTATAATTTGGTCGGCTCTTAATGGGTGAATATTCTATTCCTAAAAAAAACCGTTTTTATTTAATATTAAAGTTGCATTTAAAACAATAACAAACTGTAAATAAATCGACATAAATCTAGAAATATCGAAAATCTCGACATGTAGAAAATCTTGACGGTCCACTCCCAGACTAAGCATGAAGTAAAATTTCGAGTTTAGAAAAGCCCCGCGTAGAAAATTTGTCGAGGGTCGCGCAGCGACCCGAGACAAATTTTCACGGGGCTTTTCTAAACTCGAAATTTTACTTCATGCGCCACGCGTATAAAACACAGATTTAAAATGAAGTTCAATAACACATATATCATCATTAATTAAAATCATTATATATTCAGATATTTAGTCGGTAAATATACATTTTTGTTAATAGAAACTGATGGAATAAAATATTACTGGTTGCAAATAATAGATTCAAATTTATTTTTAAAGGATTTGTATCCGTGATTCAAAAATGAGGATTCGAATCTTTAATTCGAATCATATTTTTCACTTACGAATCCTTTATTCGAGTATTCGTGATTCGAATCACATTAGGTGATTCGGATTCGTGATTCGTATCCTGTTTTTGAGGATTCATCCCAGCTCTGTTTGAAATGCGTTATAATAACTACCTTACTATTAGTGTAGTTCTATTTTTTCTAAAATAAATAACAATGAATATGCACGCAGTTAAACCCTCCATTTTTTTAAACATTCGTCAAACATATATTACCTGTGCTCAGTAAAAAATAGTTGATTTGTAACAACAACGTCATATTAGTGACGTTATTCTTACTATTCTTATAGTTTTGATATCATTGATTCGTTCATGAAGTCGCAATTTGTTCAAATAGGTCTGGTTGCTAGAAACTTTACAATTTACTTTAATAGTTTTATTGCGAGAAGTTTAATGGCATTTAACAACTGCTTTAACAACGAAAGATTTAAGACGAAATAATGATTTGAACAAGACTGATTGTTATTTGATTGCTTCTGGCTTATTAATCAGCTTAAAAAACTTTAAAAATAATTTAATAATACCGACACTGTCAAATAATTAGGGAAGCGAATATTAAAGCTATATTACACATCTTTATTTAAATTAGTGAAACATTTCGTGTTTTCTATATTAGTGAACATGCAGTATAAAAAAATACTTATTCCATTAGTAGTCAGAAAGCATAAAAATAAAACACTAGTACAATAAAATATCGATTATAATTGGGAAATATTTATTTTACGAGAACAAATGCTAACGACGCGAGTTACGTATCTCTCTCAATGCATTCCTTATGATAGATAATTATGCTTATTCTATTAAATGTTATCTTTGCATTATTCGCATTTACTCTTATACAGGTTGTTCATTTGAAAACTTCCCAACGCGGATTTATGGAAAACCACTGATTAAAAGAAAAAACGCCGAGATACGTCCAAGGATTTCCCAAGGGGGACAACTTTTTAACCAAAAACGACTTCACCCCCTTTTACCCTCTGCCCCCCGGGGTCATCCCCTTAAAAATTTTAAATGACAAGGGGTATCAAGTAATAGCTTGTTTGAAAGGTTTTTCAAAGTGCTTTATTTTGACGTTTGAATTTTTAAAATCGGTCGATTTGTTTACGGAAAAATTAGAAAAATCTTTATCTTAATTTGTTCAGATAGAAAAAAAAACACACGAAAATATTACTTTTTATTTTATTAATAAGTGTTCAAAAACCAACCAAACTTGGCAGCAACCAAATAAAAACCCTAATTTTTTTCGCCTTCTTTTCATCAATACGGAGATAACATTTATTCTTATACCTGTTTAGTTTGGGTTAGTTGCTATGGAAAAGAAACAATTCCATTTGCTGTCAGTTACCTTTGTGACAATCTTGGGATAGTGAAAATAAATTTATTGATTCATATTTTACTTCCAAAATGGTTTGCACACTAGCCGAAAGAGTGGAAATTATTCTAATTTATGGTGCCCAAAATCAATGTGCTCGGCAAACTGCCGTCACATTTAACGCCAGACATCCGGACAAGATAACTTCGCATAGGTATGTTTTGGACCTTGTTACTAAATTTACTCAAACTGGATCTGTTGCAAATAAAAAACGTAATCATCGTAGAGTTTTAAATGAAGCCGCTCAAATTGAAGTTTTGGGTCATTTTGGCATAAATCCTAATACTTCATTACGCAAAATTGGTGATGCGACTGGTATTTCATTAGGCTCTGTACACACAGTTACTAAATTACATAAATTTTATCCATTCAAAATGCAAATATTGCAAGAGTTAACCGAGGGTGATTTCGATAGGCGAGTTGAGTTTTGTGAACAAATGACTGCAGCGATTAATGATAATACCATTCATGTAAAGAATATCTGCTTCACTGATGAATGCACATTTTATCTAAATGGATTTGTTAATAAGCATAACTGCAGGTATTGGAGCAATGAAAATCCTCATGCTTTTGTAGAAGGGCATACTCAGTACCCCCAAAAAATTAATGTATGGGCAGGCATTTTAGAAAACAAAGTGATTGGGCCATTGTTTATTAATGGGAATTTGAATGGAGGCATTTATTTAGATATGTTGGAAAATACCATCAATCCGCTTATCACTGAAACCATTAAAAACCAAATCGGAGACGATGGAAACCCTATACTTGATGAGGCTGAAATATATTCCCAGCAAGACGGCGCTCCTCCTCACTATGTTCTTCCGGTTCGGCAATGGCTAGACGACGAATTTTCAGATAAATGGATTGGGCGAAGAGGGCCTATAGAATGGCCTGCTAGATCTCCTGAATTGTCGCCATTAGACTTTTTTCTATGGGGCCATTTAAAATCTATTGTGTTCACTCCCCAACCTGAAAGTTTAGATAAACTTCGTCAACGCATCACCGAAAGCTGCCATGATCTCCCACAACATGTTTTTGAAAATGTCCGGCAGGAATTTGAACATCGCCTATATCATTGTTTGGCCAATAACGGGCAACATTTTGAACACTTAATAAAATAAAAAGTGATATTTTCGTATGTTTTTTTTTTTATCTGAACAAATTAAGATAAATAAAGATTTTTCTAATTTTTCCGTAAACAAATCGACCGATTTTAAAAATTCAAACGTCAAAATAAAGCACTTTGAAAAACCTTTCAAACAAGCTATTACTTGATACCCCTTGTCATTTAAAATTTTTAAGGGGATGACCCCGGGGGGCAGAGGGTAAAAGGGGGTGAAGTCGTTTTTGGTTAAAAAGTTGTCCCCCTTGGGAAATCTTTGGACGTGTCTCGGCGTTTTTTCTTTTAATCAGTGGTTTTCCATAAATCCGCGTTGGGAAGTTTTCAAATGAACACCCTGTATATAATCTAATGCATGCTATTGTAGTCAGTTCCTGATAGAGTTCCAGCCTGTAATTAGTATTTGCGCGTATTGTTGTTGTAATTCAGTACTTATGTGTAATAAAAAAATATATAATTAAATAAAAACGTTTTTTAAAAAACCAACCGCTTGGTCGAAAAACGTAAATGGCGCAGTCGTAACGGATAAGTTCCAGTGAAAAAAAAATTAGTGAAAAAAGTGCTTAAAAATTTAAAACCAAAAAATCTGTGGACTTTCGCGAAAAGTTAGTAGTGAACCCAGAAAGCGTTTACGAGCATTACTAATTCACTGAGGTATTTACCGAAGAAGTTATAGAACCAGAGGCATAGTTTCCCGTGTTCAAAGGACCAGAAGGCATAGTTCCAGAGTCCAAAAATCAAAAATCAAGGATCGAGAGGCACAGTACTCCAAGGCATAGTTCCCATAGTCCTATCCAGCAACTTTACACAACTGTAACAACACCTGCGAAGGCAACTCGAAATCAGAACTCACCACAACTCAACTCAGCAACACCATTTTAGGATAAATATTCAAGAATGAAGACAGTGTTTTTAATGTAAGTCGAATTTAAATTTTTGCATTTTTCTCAAAAATCAGTTTTATTTTATGTCAACTAATTCTGACAGTTCACAAAATTCTATCCCATCGTCCCCTAATTCCTACGGATCGATCGGAAATAATATAAATCTTGAAGATAATTTACTAAATTTATTAGACTTATTCGATCATTTACAAGTCAACGAAATGGCTCAATTTAGCCCGGAATTTTTAAAGTGCGTTCCGGAATTTAACGGAAATTCGAATGAATTGAATCATTTTATAGAGGTGGCGCAGACAATTGTGGACATATTCTATAACAATCAGAATAACTTTCAAAATCAATTTATTTTAAACAGTTTGATCAATAAACTAACAGGACGAGCAAATCTTGTTGTTAATGTAAATACTATCAATGATTTCGATACATTAAAAAATGTTTTAATCCGAAATTTCTCAGATCCAAGAGACGAAGCATGTCTTAATAGAGACTTAATTAGTTTAAAACAAAATACAAATGAAACACCTACACAATTTTATGAGAGATGTTTGGAGATGTTGAACATTATTTGTTCATACGTTAATATTCACGAACAGTTATTAAATAATAGGAATTTGAAAAATAACTTATATAAAAGCTTAACTTTAAAAACATTTCTAGCAGGATTAAAAGACCCATTAGGTACAACTATACGTTCAATGCGACCAGCTGATTTAGCTGAGGCATTACAATTCGTCAATCAAGAAGAAAACATTTATTATTTACAATCACAAAATAAACAACAATTTAAACAACCTAATATTCAAAACAGAAATAATTTCTCAAGAGATAATCATAATAACAATAATAATGGTAGATATTATAATAATAATAATTTTAATAATTCAAATCCAAGAAGGTGGACCCCACCGTGGAATCCACCAAGAAATTATAATAATAATAATAATTACCAAAATTTTAATAATTTTAATAGACAAAATTCACAATTTCCAAGTCAACCAATTCAATTACAACCAAGAAATGTAAATAATCGATTTCTTACCAATAACCAAGTCTTTAAACCACAAAATTCATGGAAACCAAGATACCAAAATCAAAATTTTAGACAAACTCCAATGAGTGTACAAACAAGAAATACCCAAAAAACAAATTTTCAAAATAATAATCAACAAACTGCTATGAGTGTTCAAACTAGAAATACTAATTTTCACCGACCTAATTATCAAAGTTATCAACCAAAATTAAATCATATTGCGGAAGAATTATATAATACAGAAACAACAAATTATCAAGATTTTGATCAACCTAGTGCATCTAGAAGCAATATTAATAATAATGATGATAATCAAAATTTTCACTTGGCCGAACAAGAAAAATTACAGAGGTAGAAAATTTAACGTTCGGAGATGAAGGTTTACCGTATATAGAAATTAAATTTAATAATGAAAATATTTTGAAATTTTTAATTGATTCAGGCTCTAATAAATCTTTTATGAATCCTGAAATTGCTAAAAAATATTTCTATAATGAAATTGTTGAAGAACCTTTTGTAGTTTCAACAGCATTCCATACAACACAACATAAAAATATAATAATCATTCCTACTCCGGATGAATTTAATCTTCGGAATAGTTTTTCTAAATTTTATTTAGTTAAATTTCATAATAAATATGATGGGTTGATTGGAATGGATTTATTGAAAACATTAAAAGTAAAAATTGATTTTGAAAATTCTATACTGTATACTCCTAGAACAAAAATTAATTTAAAATATCAAAAACCAATTTGTGTATTACATTTAGAACCGCATACAAAACATATAATTAATGTACCTGTAGATATTAATAATGGAGAAATAATTATTCCTCATAATAATTTTAATAATTTAGAAATACCCGAAACTCTAACAATTGCTAAAAATAATTTTGCAAATATTGAAATATTAAATAAGAACCCAAAACCAATAGATTTAAATTTCTTTGTTCCAATAAAAGCTATTAAGTTTGATAATAATAATTATGAATTATATAGTCCCAATAAAAATAAAAATAATAATAATAAAAATGATAGAGATAATATTGATTTTACTCCTGTAACAAATGAAATAAATATTGAATTCTCGAGTAATAATCGAATATATAATAATGAAAATGATACTCCTGTAGCAACCAAAGGTAAATATGAACTCTTGAGTAATCATTCAAAACATAATTTTAAAATGTTTAATAAATTAGCAAAGACTAACAAAATAAAAAATTCAAATGTAAAGGATTTAAATGGAAATCTTTTAGATTCTAAATATTCATTAGCACATTGTGTTAGCGCAGATTTGAAAATGGGACAAGGTATAGCAAAACTATTTAATAAGAAATTTAAGAATAAAGAGATTTTATTTTTACAAAAACCTATAAAAAACAAAGTATGTTTCTTAAAAGATAATAATAGATATATTTTATATTTAGTTACTAAAAATAAATGTTTCGAGAAACCCTCATATGAAGATATGTTCAATACATTAATTAATTTAAAGAAGTTATGTATTAATAAAAATATTAATAAACTAGCGATGCCCAAAATAGGCTCGGGATTAGATAAGTTAAATTTTTCTATCGTAAGAAAAATGTTAATGTACATATTTAATGACGTTAATATTGAAATTTTTATCCATAGTATTGATGAAATAAATAACTTCAATTTAGATGTTCAACCCTATGAACATAAATTAGATTTAGAAAAGTTTAGAACTCAACATTTAAATAGAGAAGAATTTGATTATACAATGTATTGTAAAAGTGGAAAATTAAATACTAATGCTGATGCATTATCGCGAATTAAATTAAATAAAGAGAATAATAATGTGGAATTAAATATTAACGAATTAAAAGATTATATTTAACAATTTAATAAAAAACTTGAAAGAAATCCCTTAGGAGATATAGAAATTGATAATCAATCGGTACAAGCTAATATTGATGAAAATGAACATCATCAACTAGATGAAATAATAGAAATTAATTCACAATCTGAAAACGAAGATCAACATATAACACAAGGAACCATTCATTCTAATCAAGATGAACATCCGATGTCGATGTCCCTATTATTGATTCCCCTCTAAATCATGGAAAAAATCAAATTATTTTCCAATACGTTTACCACTCCCCAGCAAAAATAAAGGTTATAAAATTATTCGATAAACAAAAATTTATTGTACAATTATCCTCAATAAGTTTCAATAAAGATATAATTAATTTTATAAAAGAATATATTGTTCCCGATGTCGTATATTATATATATTTTGAAGAAAGTACTAATTATGAACTATTTTGCGAGATAGTAAGAAAAACTTTTAAATATCCCTCGTATAAATTTAAGCGTTGTTTAACAAAATTAATTGATATCGAAAATGAAGAGGAACTTGAAAATGTAATTATGAATCATCATGAAGGAAAATCAAACCATAGAGGTATTGATGAAACAGAGAATAAAATAAAAAATAAATACTATTATCCAAATTTACGTAAAGCTATTCAAAAATATATTAAAACATGTGAAATTTGTAAAGTCTCTAAATATGATAGAAATCCAGTCAAGTTACAATTAAGTATAACCCCTACTGCAAGTAAACCTTTTGAAATTATACATATTGATACTTTTCAAATTCAAAAACAAAAGTTTTTAACAATTGTAGATTCATTCTCTAAATATGGGCAAGCTTATCCTTTAAATTCACTGAATTCAGTAGAAATTGTAAATTCCTTATTAAACTACTTTTCACACCATCAAATCCCCAAACAAATTATTTCAGATAATGGTCAAGAATTTAAAAATTCAATAATTAATGATTTATTAAAACTTCATAAAATAGAAATACATTTTTGTACACCGTATCACCCTCAGTCGAACGGAATGATAGAACGATTCCATTCAACAATTATTGAACATATTCGTATTTTAGATAATAGTGAATTTTCTATTGAACCAATAATAAATAAAATGTTATACGCAATTTTAGGTTATAACAATTCAATTCACTCCGCTACTAAATTAACACCATCGGAAGTAATTTCTGGACACATTGAAAACAATAATCCTTTTGATTTAAATATAGAACAACAACTTGTTAGTGACTATGTTCAAAAACATAGAAATCAATCAAAATTAATATATAGTAAACTAAATAAAAAACTGATTGAACATAAAGATAAAATAATCTCAAATAGAAATAGGAATTTAGAACCTGACGTTGATGTAGAAGAAGAAGATAGAGTATATGTAAAACAATATAATAGAAATAAATTAAAAAATGTATATGAACCACATACTATACAATCTATTCAAGATAAAACATGCTCTACTAACGTACGCCCTAAAATACATAAAGATCAAATTAAACGTCCATCAAAATAATATAAGATTTTTGTTACAGATTAATTATCCCAATAATATTCGCCGACATTGAAATAACAAACTTAAAGGACAACCCAGGTATTCTACCTTTCAAAATTGGAAAAGCTAAAATTAATTATTTTTCCCGCACATTTATTCATTACTTTGATGTATCATATATAAGCGATGAGATTGAACTAATTAGTAAACATTATTTTAAAATTAATAATACTATAAAATACTTAAATTCTAGATACCACGAAGAATTAGAAAATTATGAAAAAATGGTATTATTCCAAATTAATCATGCGAAACAAAAATTGTTAAATTTTATGCCTCACTTAAAACGAAGCAAACGCGGTTTAATAGATGGTCTTGGTAGTATATTGAAATCAATCACTGGAAATTTAGATGCTAATGATGCTATAAAATATGATACTTATATAAAGACATTACAAGAAAATCAAAATCAAATCATTGATACTGTAAATCAACAAATATCACTTTCAAATGAAATTATTCAAACTTTTAATAATTCAATATCTTCGATTCAACAAAATGAAAATACTTTAAAAGATCAAATTAATAAAATTACTAAAGACGCAAATGAAAGACTTTTTGATAATGATCAATTCATAATTCTTAAAAATCTGTTGGATCAAATAAACGCAACTTTGAATATGATTATTCAACTATTACAGGATTTAGAAAGTGCTGTAACTTTTGCAAATATTGGTATCGCTCATACCTCAATTATTAAACCTACAGAACTACTTTATTTAATATCAACAACTTTATCATATATATCAGAAGAAAACCTTATGTTTCCGATAAATTTAGAATCAATGTATAAATTTTATGAAATTCTAGATGTTAAAACATACATTTCAAATTCACGTGTTACTTTTGTACTTTCCATTCCAATTGTTCGCTCAGAGATTTATAATTATTACCAATTGTATCCTATTCCTATTTTAAACTCAAATAACCAATATCAAACCTTAACCCCGATTGAAAAATATTTAGTTACATATAAAAATTATTACAAGTACACAGCTGAGAAATGCAGAAATCTAAATGGTACTTACTTTTGCGCAAATAATGATCTTGTTAATAGTCAAAAACAAACTGATTGTATTTTTCAAATTTTACAACTTACAAATAATTATAGCTCATGTAATTATCAATCAATTAATATACCTAACTTTATTATTGAACAAGTAGATAATTCCCATTATATAGGAATCTTTCAAAATTTTACTAAAATAAATACTAATTGTAAAACTGAAAATATTTTAAATTTAAAAGGCAACTTTTTATTTAACTTGCCACACAATTGTAGTTTTTCTACCAAAGAAATGAACTTTATTAATAGTTATAGTGTTGAATCTTATAGTTCGCCTATATTACTTCCTAATATTGTAGCTGACAATAAAAATAAGTTAAGTGAAATTGCGACAATTGAAATAAGTGATATTAAACCAGATAAACTTAAAAAATTACAAGATCATGTTAAGCAGATTAAATATTTATCGCCGAAAAGAGTGAACAACTTTCATAATATTAGTGTTTGGACTGTTATATTATATATTATTGTAATTGTATGTGTATGTTTTATTCTTTATAAATATGTTATTATCCCTTATATTGTAAACAAACATAGTTTAACTGCGAATCATGAATCTATACAAAATTTAGAAAATCCTTTATATTTATCAAAAATATAAAGCACCCTCTAAGTGGGAAGGAGTTACGTATCTCTCTCAATGCATTCCTTATGATAGATAATTATGCTTATTCTATTAAATGTTATCTTTGCATTATTCGCATTTACTCTTATATATAATCTAATGCATGCTATTTTAGTCAGTTCCTGATAGAGTTCCAGCCTGTAATTAGTATTTGCGCGTATTGTTGTTGTAATTCAGTACTTATGTGTAATAAAAAAATATATAATTAAATAAAAACGTTTTTTAAAAAACCAACCGCTTGGTCGAAAAACGTAAATTGCGAGCCGTTTTTGTTAACTATGATTGAGAAAAGAAAAGAAAAACAAACGCGAAGCCGCGCAGCGTTCACCGGCCCAGGGATAAACGCTGGCCGCATGCTGCTCGCCCCTCTAATAATTGTGCAGATGAGTGTACAACGCGTTCAACTAAGAGAAGATCCGCAAGGCGGCGGTATTTTACGGTCTTATTTTTCAAGATTTTTATTTTAACCTGACTCGGGCATGAGTTATCGCATCTTTATGAAATTATATATATATATATATATATATAGTAAGATATGGGAATATTTTTCTTAATTTTGAAAAATATAACATTATTTTTTTCATACCTCTGAAAGCAAATTGTTAAAAAAAAGTACTTCGATATTTTACTAGATAATTGCGCTTAATATACGCTGTCAAAATTTCAACTTTCTAGGACCTTTAGTTTTTAAATAAACCTAACATTAAATTTCAGACCACTGTTATATTCCCCTTAATTAAGTAAAGTATATTACAGTTATGCAACTTCAAGTCAAGAGGTATATTAAGTTGCATATATCACAAAGTATGCAAATTCAAGTACGATAGTATATTAATTTGCATATATTACAGTCCCGCACATTTAAATTTCAGGTGTATTATTAAAAATATTTATTATAATTAGCCTTACTGTAAATGATGAGGCGTCTAGTAAATACAAAATTGTTATTAATAACGAAAATAATATAATTAATTCCTGTTTTAGTAATTATAGTAAATATAAAATAAAGATAACTTAATTATAAAGACCATTTTTATTAATCCAAACTACAAATTATATTTTTCTCCAGTTCGTTCTTCAGCTTCAAGTAGGTACTTTGCTATGCCATGTCTGCGTGTCCGTGTTTAATACATACACTAGACTAGGATTCAGAAGAGGCAAAAAAACAAGTATTTCAACTAAATTAACTATTTATAACAATATACAAATTTTTTTTGTTACCTCCATGCGAGGGAATATTGTAAACGTAATACCTCCACTGCAGTATCTCTATGTTACCTCCTACCGATGTGTAATTGTTCTGAATTTTTATTTTTTAATTTAATAAATCTAGAAAATTTCACGAATATTTACTTTTAATAATTTTTTGTATGCGTTTACACTTCACTAAGTAAGTTAAATATTCCCAGTAAATATTTAACTTGCTTAATGAAGTGTAAACGCATACAAAAAAATATTAAAAGTAGATGTTTGTGAAATTTACTAGATATTTATTGAATTAAAAATAAAAATTCAGAACAATTACACATTTTAGGGAACATTATTTTCATAGTTCCCAATCAATTACCAATATTAAAAGTACTTATTGTTCTCAGAATTATTACTTTATATTAGCAATTTCCGTTATTTTAGCGTTTGCGTAATGTTCACAAATTCGCTTAATCAAAAAGTCATTTGGATAATTTAAAAAAATTGTGGGTAGTTTTTCAAGTGAGCTTGCGCGTCCGAGCAACGCCCTTTGTCCGAAATTTCCCCACCAGAGTGCACCAGTGGCACCAGTGCGAATCCGGCGACCGCAGTGAACGTTCGACGGCAGCCATATTGTGTTGTGTTCTTGAAGTGACAACATTTAAACTTTACAAACCACAGGAAATCGGCCAGACCACCACCAATACAAAAGTAAGTACCACAATGACTATTCTAATAGATTCGCTGGTTTTATTCGCTTTTAACCGTGGCGTTTGGACGTTACGACCACACCCTGTGTTGACCTATCTCACGACTAGCTGTCGCCGATGGCAAAAAACATGAATGTAAATAATGAAGGCTAAGGGTTGGATAATTGCTTATAGCAAGCGATAAAAAGTTTAGGGTTTATTTTGCGTAGGGCTTCGTTGCGGGGATTTTTTCGATTCAATGCGGTAAAATCGTTGACCTTATTTATTGATTCTGGAAGTGCACTCACACTCCCACAGTATTATGTCATCTTTATTATTGGAACGGTTTTTTTGGAGTCTAATTGGATTGTTTAATGCTTGTTCGTAAGATATTTCAGAAGGTTTTTTTTCATTCAGTGAGAAAGCCCGGAATGTTGTTGATTACTATATAATGTTTCGTAGAACTTGTTATTAAAATTATGAAAAAATGTGCTGATAACAATTATTATCACCTGGAAATAAAATTTCAACATACTAATCAATGTGTCATACCTGTAAAATATTTAATAGACACAGGGTGGCGACCAGCCGGGAAGGGGATTTTATTCATCGGGAAAAGTCAAGGAAATTCGGTCTTTTTAGCGAAAAGTCAGTCGATTTTAAAATTAATAACACTAATAAATATGCAAATAATGCGATTAAAGAATTGACAAATTGTTTGTTTTGTTCGGAGCATGAATTTACCAGATTTAATAATATTAAACAAAATTTTAAAAAATAGTTATGTATAAACCATAGCACTTTCTCCGTAATTTGAGCAATTGATAATTGACATACTAAATTTATTTCACAGTAACCAATTAGTTGAAAATTTCACTTGGAGTTAGTGATTTATAAGCGTGGCGCATGAAATAAAATTTCGAGTTTAGATAAGCCTGAAAATTTGATTTTTAGTGCTACACTACGCTCCACGCCTAAATCCAAATTTTCAGGTTTTTCTACTCGAAATTTTACTTCAGGGAGTGGAAACTTATGTTAAAAAATAAAAGATTAATAATTAACATTTCTTAAGATTTAATTAAACCAAGTTTGACATATTTTGTTTGTAATATTTCAAGATAAAAACCTTATCGTATCGTTTTGGTGCGTTTTAAGTAGTTCCACATACAAGTAGTTTTAGATAAAAACGAAAATATTTTAATCCTTAAAGATGCCAATGGCATAAATTGACCAAATTGTCAAAATATTTAAATTGTTTTCACAGTGGATAAAGACTCCAAGTTTTTACTAATAAGGGTGTACAATAAAAGTATTGCTATAGGTTTCTTAAATTAAAATTTCACTGTGTTAGAATAATTAATTTTCACATTAACATAATCCTAGTAGTAAAAAGGTTAACTATCACTTATCAAGTTTTGTGAATCATTCTTATTTACATTTATCCTGTTGACTCGAAATGTTATCAATCCCATTATCAAGTTATCTATTTATCAGAAAAGAAGCAAATGATAATTTAAAGTCAATATATGAATGAATATTCAATCATTGTAGAATTTTGGTTTGCAGTCATTTAAGATATTCTACATGTTTACAGAGAAATATTTTTTTATTTAATTAACTCTAGCCTAGTGATTTTCACTCTTTTTAAAGTGATAGTCAAGAGACTGTATACTATTTCACCATAAAAATTATAATATTATTATTTTATTCAAAATTCTATTTCTATAAAATTTAATAAACCTGGCACAGTCTCAAAATTAAATATTTCTCCAAACTAAGGTTGGGATAGGAATAATTTAAATATTCGAATATTTTGATCACTGAATTATTCACACACATATTTGAATATGCGAATATACAAATTATACATTCTAAGTTTTTCAGCCTTCTGCCAATCACCACAATTGAACAATTCAAAAGATGTCACTTTTTTTTATTTTGCGTTTCACCTATAGAAATGTTATAATAGTTAAATATCGCCATTAGTGTTTCTGTGCGACATATTACTATAATCGTACTCTTGTATGTAAATTTAATATATTTATAATTTAACAAATTTTATATTTTTTTAAGCATGTTTAATTGTATTGTAAAATATATTTGTATATTCCCCAAGTACAAGATTTTATCTTTGTGGGTTATGTTATGTTATGTATTATAAATAATGTAACTATTTTGTATGAATTAACTTATTATTTCAAATATTATTTATTGAATGAACATACGAATACTTAAATTTAAAAAAAATCCTAGCCTTCTTCCAAAACACAGAAGACACTTGATATATTATCAATATGGTATCGTATGTTCAATTAAAAAATCTCTAGAGTGCCATGGAAAATATTCTAGGTTGGCAACTCTAAACATATACATTATAAATATTATGTCTGATATTTTATATGTTAATTCCTGAAGTGTGTAGTCAACTTAAATTTGAAAAAAGATTAAATCATGGCACTCTAGATGCTTTTTTTATTGAACATATGATATATAATATGTGTACAAATCGTCACAAAAATGTTAATTAGTTATCATACCTTTTTTTTTAATTTTTAGTGCCCTCTATCGTCAATTTGAGATTTCTTAATACAAATTGTGTTTTTAGGATATACGAAACTTGTAAAGAATTACATTTCATCCAGTGTTCGGACGATATATATCATTCGATATCTATCAGGATATATATCATGATATCTATCGATATTTATAACCTCCGATATATATCAAGGATATTTATGGAATGCACAAAACCATAATCATTGTGGAAAGGTCAGGGAATTAATGTTTTTTAACGAAAAGTCAGGGATTTTTTGTAATAACTATATAAAGATGCAAACAATGCGATTAAATAAATGACAAATTTTACAATTACATTGCATTGCTGATTGGCATTTTTTGCACAGCACTAGAGATTGTAATACAATCCTTATTACCGGTAAATAATAATAACTTTATTTCTCAACAGATAAATCCATTTACAGAGAAATTTAATATTAACTTGATAATAATTCTATATTGTCTAACGGTAAAACCAAACCAGGACAAATTAAAATGATTGTTGTAAATTTAAAAAAAAATCAATAAATCATAAAAAACAGTAATTTGTCGATTTTTAACCAGTAAATTATAAAAACCTATTGTTTCATTGAGGAAATTCAATACGATAATATTATTTTATTTAATTAAATGTGCATGGCAAATCTAAATTTTCAGGCTTTTCTAAACTCAAAATTTTACTTCATGCTTAGTCTGGGAGTGGAAACCCTCGTTAAAGGAAAAGCATTAAATGCTAATAATTGTCCATATATTTAACCCCCTTTTACCCCTAACATTTTAACATCCGCATCCAGATAATTTTTTATTTGAACTCCTGTAAAAATCAGATAAAATATGTAACCCAAGAATAAAATATTTTTCCCACAAAATCCAAATTACTTAAACTTAGCTTAGTTTTTAAGTTAAGTTAACGTTATTTACAGTTAAAATTAAAGCTTATTTAATCAAGAATGAATAACTTTTATAAAAAATCCAATTAAACATTTCTGAAAAAAAGTATTTTTTTCAGCGATTTGATTTGCCGAATTTACTTTTATTTTTGCAAAAATGCCAAATATAGATAAGAAAAAAAGTAGGGATTGTAAATTTATCAACGTTTTCAATTACCGGTTGATTGAAAACGTTGATAAATTTACAATCCTTACTTTTTTTTCAGCAATATTTAGCGTTTTCGCAAAAATTAAAGTCAGGAAAAACAAATCTTGAATCAGGGAAAAGTCAGGGAAATTTCACATTTCAGATTAGTCGCCACCATGACTACGATTGCTAAGTATTTTTAGAATTTAAAAACAGCTTAAATGTTGTATTTTTTACGATTTTGTGACCAACTGTGTTTTTTTAGTAGTAAATGAAAATTAAATAAATAAAGTGTGTGTATTATACAGGGAATTTTTTATCTAACTATACATATCTATAAACTTTTTTTCCAAAGAAATCATTTTGAAACTTTAAACGAGTGTTTTCCACTCCCAGCCTAAGCATAAAGTAAAATTTCGAGTTTAGAAAATTGAGTTGGGTCGTGTCGCTACAGCGGATCGACATAACCAAATTTTCACACACCACCCGTATTAAACACTGAAATGTTGTGTACAAGTGAACTTCGCTTGAAATCAGTGGCCTGTACGCGTGGCGCATAAAGTAACATTTCGAGTTTAGAAAGGCCACAAAATTTGGTTTGGTCGCGTAGCGCTACGCGCTACATGACCAAACCAAATTTTGAGGCTTTTATAAACTCGAAATTTTTCTTCATGCTTAACCTGGAAGTGGAAAACACTCGTTTGAAGCTTCAAATTGTACTCTTTAAAAAAAAAAAACAATGAATATCTGAAGATTTACAGCATATAATTTGGATATGTATACTTAAAAGAAAAGGGAGGTATATCTAATAAATAATATAAATTTTAACATTTATAAACAAGAATAATTATTAAGAACTTGATATATATCCTACATATCGATATATATTTTGATATCTATATAATTATCATGATATTTCCGAACCCTGACTTTATCGCAGAATGAATATTAACGTTTTTTCTATTCGTCTAGTAATCTTGGGACATACTATATTTTGTAATAATGATATAGAAACATAAAAGTTAATTTTATTGTCGGGGGCTGCTATGAGACTTGACCACAAAGGGTTTTTAAGGTTTACAAATAATGATATTTATATTATTATTTGTAAACTACTTTTAAATTTTTCTTTCTTTTTAATGTTCATTTAATTTAAAGCGCATTTAATCTGAACGTTGCATTTTTTTTTTACCTAAGTGAGTTATACTAAATATCATGTATGCATCAAACTTGTCCTTGACTAATATATTGCGAGCCCGTACACGTTACGACAGCCGGATGCCCGTCCGACAGATAACTGATTGTGTATGTGTGTTGTAGAGATGGGTAACTCCTGAGCAAATCGACTCAAAGAGTCAGCTCAGTGAAGTGAGCTGGTGAGCCAAGTGACTCAGTTCAAAATATGCAGCTCTTTTTAAGCCATGGCTCATTTTGATTCGCCCGCTCTGGTAGAGTGAATGTAGATTCGCAGTGTATCTTGATTTTCGCTCGGCTCGTGGATCGACAGGCCCGCTTCGCTTAGCCTTGCTGAACTAGCACTTTTTACTTTTTCTAAAAACTGGATATTTTACACTTCAGTTTCAAAACCTGCGTTATTCGTTTATTTAGATAGAGATTCTTAGTTCACACATACTACAATTTGAAATATAATAAGCAAACACCGTTGTTCACTATGTAGTAAACATTACAAGTGTAATTTTTTTTCCGTAACCAGTTTGTAACCAAAATTGTACATTTAATAAGTGTTTGTTATTTTAGTAAGAAAATAGCCATCGTTATATTTCTATCGTATTATTGCAGCATCATCGATTCGAATTGCGATGCGTGCGAATGGAGTTAAATAAACCCATTGAGTTGATCACAGCGGCTCTTGAATCCGAATGAGCGGACTGAGCTAGCTCACTCATCGGGATCCAACTCCCCGGTTCGAAGTTGGATCGCGATGATTTATGACGGCTCTCGAATCTAACTGAACCAGCTCGTTTTACGGAGCGTTTGAATCCGCCTGAGCTAGCTTACTCATCAGGATTCAACTCCGAGGTTCGGCGTTGGATCGCGATGTTTCCGTGCTGAATGTATGTGTGTTTTCATAAGCGCGCACGCGTAATCAATATATTTAAACACACTTGAAGAATAATCGCACCAAATGAATACTCGTTTACTATAATTTTAATTAATAACCGAAATAATTAATCACCGCGTCGCTCAATTTAATGAGTTGGCGAATCAGATGAATGTCTAAGAGTGAGAACTTTCGGCGGATCGCCAACTCGTAACTGAGTCATGTAACTCTTGAGCTGCCTTACTGAACCGGCTCTTTAAAGTGAGTCAGATCTTATAAACCAGCTCACTGAAAAGAGCCGTTTTGCTTATCTCTAGTATGTTGCGCTAATTTACGGCCTATCGAATGGACGAACGAAATTTCGTTCGATCGCCGGCCGTCGGATTCAGCCAAATTCGGATTCCATATACGCTCTGTCCGCCGTTGGACATCACTCTTCCGGTCACCGAACCGCCATATGAAACTAGCTAACTGTCATTGCCACTAAATGTTTTGGTTTATTATTATTTAATCTTATTGTATACAAAAATCACAAAAGTTATAATTATTGTTAAATTTAACCGTTTACAGATATACGAACGAGAGTAAACGAACGAAATCCATTGCCATGGATCAAATCCCGCCACCGAAGGAGGTGAAAATCCTGGAGACGGCTGAGGACATCCAGGAGAGGAGGCAACAGGTGCTCACGCGTTACGACCACTTCAAGCAGGATGCGCGGGCCAAGAGGGAGAAGCTGGAGGACGCGCGTCGCTTCCAGTACTTCAAGCGCGACGCCGACGAGCTTGAGTCGTGGATCATGGAGAAGCTACAGGCCGCCTCCGACGAGAGCTACAAAGACCCGACCAACCTGCAAGCGAAGATTCAGAAGCACCAGGCCTTTGAGGCCGAGGTCGCTGCTCACAGCAACGCCATCGTCGTGCTGGACAACACCGGGCGTGAGATGATTAACCAGAACCATTACGAGTCTGAGACTATTAGGAAAAGACTCGGTGAGTGTTTATTACAAAATAAAGTAAAAATAATTTCCCGTATTTTCATATTTTATTTCCAATCCATCGATTGGTTTCTCTTCTCTGGCTCTGAAAATGACAGGTGTATAAAAAATATAATTTATACATACAAACTAGGAAAGAATTTTGTATTCTCTGGTCGGTAAATTATTACATAAATAAGCAACCTATAAAGGAATGTTAAATCCCTGTCAGCATAGGTTAGGATCATCTCAGTTTGTTATTGATAAATAGCACATTGTGTCTCGAAATGTACATCTAACGATACAAATAAAATATGAAGTAAGAAATAACAGTCTTTTTATATGTAGGATCATCTCAATTAATTACAAACTTTCATTACACAATTATTTTATAGTGATATTTTTCAATTTTATTATTTCTTTTTTTGAACAGAGGAGTTGCATCGTTTATGGGAGCAACTTCTTTCGAAATTAGCCGAAAAAGGAATGAAATTGCAGCAAGCACTCGTCCTCGTGCAATATTTGAGGCAGTGTGACGAGGTCATGTTCTGGATCAAGGACAAGGGCTCGTTCCTTCAAACAGAGGAGTTCGGGCATGATCTCGAACACGTCGAGGTTCTGCAGCGCAAATTCGATGAGTTCCAGAAGGATATGGCCTCTCAAGAGTACAGAGTCACCGAGGTCAATGAGCTGGCCGAGAAGCTGTTGTTGGACGGACATCCTGACAGAGATACCATCGTCACAAGAAAAGAGGTATTTATCGTTCCCAGTTTAGTAGTTAGACGATGTCAAACGGGTACTAAAACATCTGACTGATAAACGAATAAAGAATATATCCATTCGCATTGCATTGCACTTGGACAATGGAAAATATATTGTTTTTTTTTTTTTTTCACTAGGAATTGAATAAGGCGTGGCAGAAGTTGAAGCAGATAGCTTTGATGCGCGAAGGAAAATTGTACGGAGCCCACGAGATCCAGAGGTTCAACCGTGACGCCGACGAAACCGTCGCGTGGATCGCCGAGAAAGATGTCGTTCTCTCTTCCGATGATTACGGAAGGGATCTAGCAAGCGTGCAAACTTTGCAGAGAAAGCACGAGGGAGTCGAAAGGGATTTGGCGGCTTTAGAGGATAAAGTTTCCACTCTTGGAAAAGAGGCCGACAGGTTGTGTGGAATCCACGCCGATCACGCTGACCAGATTCATGCGAAGAGGGCGGAAATCGAAGCTTACTGGCAAAGCTTGACAGCTAAAGCGAAAGTAAGTTATTTATTACTGGTTTTTATGTTTCAAACATAAATATGGATTATTTTGGTAAAATTAGGAAAGGCGTGAGAAACTGGACGAGTCGTACTTCCTGCATCGTTTCCTGGCCGACTTCAGGGATCTGGTCTCCTGGATCAACGACATGAAAGCCGTTATTTCGGCTGGTGAATTGGCCAAGGATGTTTCCGGAGCAGAGGCGCTTTTGGAGAGGCACCAGGAACACAGGGGTGAAATTGATGCCCGTGAAGACAGTTTCGCCGCTAACACTGCAGCCGGACAACAACTATTGGAACGGGGACACTACGCCACCGATGAAGTCAAAGAAAAACTGTCCACACTCATCTCCGACAAGAATTCACTATTAGGTGAAGTATTGATGATTATTTATTTTCGGCTTTATATTAATCTTACTTCCTAAATTTTAGCTCTTTGGGAGGAACGCAGGATTCTGTATGAGCAATGCATGGACTTGCAACTCTTCTATAGAGACACAGAGCTGGCCGACACCTGGATGGCCAAGCAGGAAGCTTTCTTGGCCAACGAGGATCTTGGAGATTCTCTAGACTCGGTCGAGGCTTTGATCAAGAAGCACGAAGACTTCGAAAAATCCTTGGCAGCTCAAGAAGAGAAGATCAAGGCTTTGGACGAATTCGCCACTAAGTTAATTGATGGAGAACACTACGCTGCTGACGATGTCGCACAAAGACGATCAATGGTATGAAATGTCTATTTCGTATTATAAATATATAATTTCTCTTAGCAGTAATTTTATTATTAATATGTGTGTTATTTTTGTAGTTGTTGGAGAGGAGATCGGAATTGAAGGAAAAGTCGGCCCAACGTAAGGCCCTTTTGGAAGACGCTAACAAATTGCAGCATTTCGAGAGGGATTGTGACGAGACTAAGGGATGGATCAATGAGAAGCTAAAATTTGCCACTGATGAGAGTTATCTGGATCCTACGAATCTGGGCGGCAAAGTGCAGAAACACCAGAACTTCGAGCAAGAGCTCAACGCTAACAAAACCCGCATGGAAGAAATCACTTCGACTGGTCAGAAATTGATTGACTCAAAACATTATGCTGCACGTGAGTAAAACAATTTGGAAAAAAAATATTTTGAACTTAACATTTTGTTTTCAATGAATTTATTGTTAAAATTATACAGCTCGTATTGACTCCCGAATGATGGAAATCGTTAAGCTCTGGGAAACCCTGGTCCAAGCCACAGACAAAAAGGGTTCTAAACTGCAAGAAGCAAGCCAACAACAGCAATTCAACCGGACTATTGAAGATGTCGAGCTCTGGCTCTCCGAAATCGAAGGCCAACTCATGTCCGAAGATTACGGCAAAGACCTAACCTCCGTGCAGAACCTCCAAAAGAAACACGCCCTCCTAGAGGCGGACGTGGGTTCTCACCAAGACCGAGTCGAGGGCATCAAAGCGGCCGCTAATCAATTCGTCGAGCGCGGACACTTCGACGCAGACAACATCGCACATAAACAGAAAACTTTAATCGATCGTTACACTGCTTTGCAAACACCGATGGCTGTACGCAAGCAGAGGTTATTGGATTCTCTGCAAGTCCAACAGTTGTTCAGGGATATTGAGGACGAGGAGGCGTGGATCAGGGAGAAGGAGCCGATCGCCGCTAGTACTAACAGAGGAAGAGATTTGATTGGTGTGCAGAATTTGATTAAGAAGCACCAAGCAGTTTTAGCCGAGATTCACAATCACGAGCAGAGGATTCAAGCAGTCATTGAAGCTGGCAAGCAGATGATGGAAGACGAGCATTTCGCTAGTGAGGAGATTAGCAACAGAGTTAAAGCTTTAAATGACCATTGGGAACACCTTAAAGAGAAAGCCAATCAGGTTAGTTAAATATTTAAATATAAAGCAGAAGTAATGATGTGATATTTTAGGAATCATTGTTCTAGGTGAATTTTAATTATTAATTGAACATAAACAAGATGTGTTTTGAGATTAATTTTACTGTCATTGTCATTGATCTTATTTTAGCGTAAACAAGATTTGGAGGATTCACTTCAAGCCCACCAGTACTACGCGGACGCAAACGAAGCAGAATCGTGGATGAAGGAGAAAGAGCCGATCGTCAGCAGCATGGACTACGGCAAAGATGAGGACTCCTCCGAGGCCCTCTTAAAGAAACACGAGGCCCTCATGAGTGATCTCATCGCCTTCGGCAACACCATCGACTGTCTTAAACAGCAGGCGCAAGAATGCAGAGTAAGTTTTTTTTTTTATTTGAGAAATTGCTAATTTGTTGAGAAACTTTACAAAATAAATGCTTCAATATGTTTTACTTTATTTGACACACTGCTATTTTGTTCTGACAGCAACAAGAACCTCCTGTGGTTGATGTAACTGGAAAAGAAGCTGTCGTCGCACTTTATGACTACACCGAGAAATCTCCACGTGAGGTGTCGATGAAGAAAGGCGATCTGTTGACCCTCTTGAATTCCAACAATAAGGTATTTGTCATTTAATTTCAGATTTATCGTAACATTAGTAGTGTTTTTCTTAGTGTAGCATTAATACTAAAGTCTGTTGGTAAAGTTACTTCAGCAGTAAATAGAACTCTCGTGGTCATTTTGTTCGCTATCGTCTGCTCTATTCTTGAGGATTCGGTACTTTTGCCCAAGTGTAAGCGTGTTGGTGCACGTGTCGATCACATAGTTTCTCCAGCGTCTTTAACATGAACGAGGATTGGCCGATTGTTCTGTATGATTGCATTCATAAAGTCATTCCTGCACAACTTATTAATGAAAATTACTTTTATCAGTCTCCATAAGCTGAGGATGTAACGATATGAATGATTTGATTGCCCATATTATAGTTATGTCTGTAACTATTTCCATAGCTAGTTTCGTTTTTTGTGGATTATCTGAAAGTGCTGTGATGTCTAATTTTCACATCCAAGAAAGTGTGTTTGTAACTTCTCCAGCTTCCTTTCTGATACTTTAAAGATAGGGTCCTTGGAGAGCCTGGCAGCTGTACTTATGGACTCATCTTAGCAGTACTTTCTCAAGGCTTGTCTTTCTAGATGTGTTGGTGTCTTTTGTATGCATCTCAGTCCGTTTTTGCTTTGTACAACAGATTTTAGGCTTTTTTCTCATGTCTTCGAGGTGAGTGTTCCACCATGGTGTTTTCCTCTGTTGTCTAGGAGTACTTACAAGACATGATTCATTGTAGGCGTCGATGAGAGCCCCAGATAGTTTATTTGTTGTTTCCTCAATTTTTGTTTTGCTTTTGTATGTCTTTAGCGTACAGGTGCCCAAATGCTTCCCCGAGAAGGTCTTAATACTCTATTCTGTGAGGGTTTCTGTATGTGGTCAGTTTTTATCATATAGGATATCCATTGGTGATCGTCTAACATAGTGCCTCTTTGTGCACCCTCCAGTCCACCATGTCTGTTACGTTTTATTATAAAAGTGTGATGTTCTGCATTAGGATGAAAATGCCAAACACTCCGTCTTCTCGGATATGACGTTAAATGCATGTAGGACCTGTGTACTGCCTGGGTTGGAACTCCCACCGGGTTTTGTAAAATCCCCGGATAGCTGTAGACCTAATCTCCGGCGTCATAATAGGCCATAGCAGCGGAAATAGATGACGTAAAACCCAAAACAAAACTAGTGTGATATCGATCGATCACCCTACTGCATTTATGAACATTAGTCTATCGCCTTTGTTTAGATTGTGTAGAGATGTGCGTATAAGGTATTTCAACAAATCTGCTACTGTTGTATTATCCTTCCTTTCCCTCTCGGACCCTTCAGTTTTTTGGTGTCCTTTGGGATTCCGAGAAGTAGAAGATAGCTTTCCATTTTCTTCTCTTGTTGAAAGGTGGGCCATTTTCTTACATTGATTAAGGATTGTTGATTTCTTTATTGTCATCACTATGAACCCATACTGAACCTTAAGTGAATTTGGATAGTTAGTCCAGACCAACTATCCTCAGCGTGTTTTTCAGCCATTCTAATGTTCTAACGTTGTCGCAGATCAAAATCCTACGAACGCTCGCGACGGCGTTAGAACATTAGAATGGCTAAAAAACACGCTAAGGATAGTTGGTCTGGACCAACTATCTAAATTCACTAAAGGTTCACTATGGGTTCATAGTGATGACAATAAAGAAATGAGCAATCCTTGATCAATGTAAGAAAATAGCCCACCTTCCAACAAGAGAAGAAGATTGATCCCAGGTGGCTGAGTTTTGTGAAATGGGGTGCCCACTCTCCAAGTTTTGTAGCCATGATTTTTTGGTTCAAAGACCTATTCTTCTCCTTTTTTGTTGCTCTTGGGAAGTTGGGCCGACACTCGCTTGTGCTGGAAAGGCTGGATGAAACTGGGCGTGGCCTGTTATCCGGAGGTTGGTACAGTCGAAACTAGTCTTCTATCTAGAGCCATGCATCTCTTCGGCCTGTCGCCTACCTTAAGATTTATACATTTTGTTAAGGTTGCTCTCCTGTTGGCCCAAGCGGTTAAGCTCAGATCCCCCCAGCATGCCCTGCAGACACGAGACATGACCACCTTCAGGGAAATGTTCATAAGGGAGGGCGTGACCTGAAAAAGAACTTCTGCTGTAAGCCTTCAAATTGTTTAGGATAGAGCTGCATCCTTTTATTTTCGGAATAATATAAAAAAGCTTACTAATGGTTATTTTGGCCCATTTCAGTGGCTTTAGTAGTAGGTAGGTGGGAGCTTGCTTCCCCTATAGAGAAGGATATTCGCCATTACTAGCCCTGAAAAACAGATCGTATAGGGTTAGTTTAATGGTGTTTTTGTAACAACCTCAACGGGTAGCCCAGGCTTGGTGGCCAAAGGGTTTTTAATTTTTGAGTTTTGGATTTGTTCTGGTAAGTTTCTGGTGTTTTGGGTGCTCCTACCCCTATAGAGGATAGTTTACTCCTGTTCACTTGATGATGTTTAGTCATTTTATAATATCCAAATTCTAGTAAAATATATCTTATCTTATTCTCTACTCAGCAAGGCATCAATAATAGTTTAGCAACTTCACATGTACAGAGAAATAAATTGATAGCATTATTATTTTCTTAGGATTGGTGGAAAGTTGAAGTAAACGACAGACAAGGCTTTGTGCCGGCTGCCTACGTCAAGAAAATGGAAGCCGGATTAACAGCCTCTCAACAAAACCTCGTCGACAATAACTCTATCTCCTCCAGGCAGGCTCAAATCACCGGGCAATATGACCGGCTCTTATCTTCGGCACGTGAAAGAGAAAATAAACTCAACGAAACTGTCAAGGCCTACGTTTTGGTCAGAGAAGCCGCTGAATTGACAACATGGATCAAAGACAAAGAAATGCACGCCCAGGTTCAAGACGTTGGTGAAGACTTGGAACAAGTCGAGGTCATGCAGAAGAAATTTGATGACTTCCAAACCGACCTCAAGGCAAACGAGGTGCGCTTGGCCGAAATGAATGAGATCGCCATGCAGCTCGTCACGCTCGGACAGACGGAAGCCGCCATTAAAATCCAAACACAAATGGAGGTTAGTTTATCACTTATATACCGATATTTATTATAAAACTTGTTATTTTGCTTGCAGGATTTGAATACTAAATGGGCTTCATTACAACAACTCACCGCTGAAAGGGCCGAACAGTTGGGCTCCGCCCACGAAGTGCAGAGATTCCATCGTGACGTTGACGAAACCAAGGACTGGATTCAAGAGAAAGATGAGGCACTCAACAACGATGATCTTGGGAAAGATTTGAGGAGTGTGCAGACTTTGCAGAGGAAACACGAAGGACTCGAACGTGACTTGGCCGCTCTCGGAGATAAGGTAGCACAAATATACCAAGAATATTAACTTGATTAAAAATAATTAATGTCTATTAACTACTTAACCTATTCTGCTACACCTGACAACATTAACTAACCGAACACACAACAACAAATCTTTATTATCAGAGGAATACAAAAGTAAATACACTAAAATTTTTCTTGACAAATGACATGACGATGACCAACTATGCGTTTTAAAGCTACACCTGATATTAACATAACCTAACCAAATAGCCATTTCATGTAAATCATGACCTGTTCTGTTATAAATTAATTGTTCTTGGTCTTTGAGGTTATGTTTTTAAAGTCAGCTATCAAAACAATTTTAATTAAGTGAATGTTATTTGATAGAATATTATGGTAATGCACTTTCTCTGTTAAAAATATGAAAAATATTACTATCAGTTTAGAGTTTAAAAGAGCCTGAACATTTTTAGGCTTTTCTAAACTCGAAATATTACTTCACTCCCCCCTGGGAGTGGGGATACTTGTTGGTTTAAAATAGGGCTGGGAATTCAAATATTCGTGAATATTCAAATATGAACCATTAGGACCCTTTACACGTACACTTTCGTTGACGATTGAACGGCGCTCTTGCCTGCGATTCTGCGTCGAGGAAAGCGTGGCGCGCCGGTTAAAAGATGTACTTTTTCAACCCCACTTTTGCGTCGAGGATTAAACGCCGTTCAGGAGTGACGTTCAATCCTCGACGAAAGAGTGGAACGAAATTAAGCGCCCCGGATTTGCGTCGACGTAATCGTCGACTCTTGCGGGGCGTGTGACGTTTCCATCATGTTGCTGTTCATTCGTCCACGCAAAACAGTGATGGGGAATTAAATGCACTCCACTCTTTCCTTGACGAAAGAGTGTACGTGTAAAGGGCCCTATTCAAATTAGTCAAATAATGAAACAATTAAACTATTTGAACTTTTAAATGTCTAATACTAATTTATTTAAATATTCAAATAGCTTAATTAATTCAATATGTGAAAAAGTTATAAGTAATGTGGTATTTGAATATTCTCGAATATAGCCAACTGTCAAAATGTGTGCCATAATCGTCACAAAAGTGTCTTCCACTACCAGATAAAGCATGAAGTAAAATTTCGAGTTTAGAAAAGCAGCCTGTAAAGTTTGGTTTAGTCGTTCACGTTTTTTTTCTTTCTGTTTTAACAATAATAAAAATGAAATCTGTATTTTCAAAGTGTTAATGAAAATGTACAATATGAAAATTGCTCCAAAATATTTACTCAAACCAAGGGAAAGAAAAAGGTGCTTGTAGCCAAAGGAATGTTAGTAGATGTCACCAAAAGTTTTTCAGATCTTCATATCGTAATAAAAAGCTTAAGTTTCATCTCAATATCTTTAGCGGTTTTTGCTTTATAGCATCCGCAGACACACAGCAGACAGAAATGGACTCGGGCGACCTGAAAACGGATATTTCCACTAAAACTTTAGATTTGAACATTTTCACGAAAACAATACTTTCCCTTTATACATACAAGGAAATTAAAAAAAACGTAACCCAACCAAATTAAGGCTTTAGCTTAATAATTGAAGCAAAATCTGTATAGTTGGTTAGGTTTGCTTAATATCAGGTGTAAAAAAGGTTTATTGGTCTTTAGGGTTATGTTTTTTTATGACAGGTCTTCTTGGACTTCAAGCTTATATTTTTAATGATAAATATCTAAACAAACTTAATAAATACCATATAAAAAGAAAAAAATGTAATTACATTTTATAGATTAAACAATTGGATGAAACGGCGAACCGTTTGATGCAAACCCACCCAGAAACGGCGGACTCGACTTTTGCTAAGCAGAAAGAGATCAACGAAGAATGGACTCAGCTCACTGCCAAGGCCAACAGCCGCAAAGAAAAACTCCTCGACTCCTACGACCTACAAAGATTCCTCAACGACCACCGCGATTTACTGGCTTGGATCAATTCCATGTTAGGTTTGGTTAGTTCCGAGGAACTCGCCAATGACGTCACCGGCGCCGAAGCTCTCATCGAGCGCCACCAGGTGAGTGTTGTGTTTGATGTCCGCTAGAAATAAAATTAACCTGTACACACGTGACATGACAGTTTCTTGAGTTGTTTTCTTTTTGTTTTTGTCGGCAATTCTAGAGCTACAGATCTGAGTTAGATGCACGTTATGGATTTATTGGTCAGGTAGTGTCGTCCGTCTCGGCTATCTCCTTATCTGTGTCGTGACTAATTTATTTATTATTGTACTCTGCTTAAATAAATAAATAAAAAAACACAATGGGAATGATAGCTATAATTTTTTATAAAAAACAAACTGTTATCACAAAACAATGGTCTTTAAAGCAAATATTATTAAACTTGCAAAGGAAAGAAAATTAAAAAGTTTTTTTAACAATAGTTTTGTAAGTTTTGAGGTTGATTGTTGATTTTTAACCCATTCACATACAATGACGCATAAGAGATGTCAATTATTTTAATATGTAAATGTCGATTTTCATGTGTCCTAGATGTTACAAATCCAGGAACTAAATAAAAAATAAAATCCCAACTCACCGTGGTTTTAGAAAATAGAACAAATCATTTACATTATTATTCATAAATACATTTTTATGATGATTAATCTTTCTTTTAGGTATACATATCACGATTTTTAGCTTTCATTTTTAAGCTCGTAATAAGTGTTTTCAATTCTTGATTAAGCATGAAGTAAAATTTCGAGTTCAGAAAAGCCTGAAAATTTAAATTTTTAGACTTTGCTAAACTCACACTTTTTTTTTGCGTTAGGTGTATAAAACACTGAAACATTGTTCAAACACTGAAACATTGAAACAATATACTGCTCAGGTTTGATCTCATGTTGATTAATTTTTCAAATTATTTTATGAAATATGTAAAAGTATACTTAAAAAATGTATGTATGTATATTAAATGTAATTTTAAATCATGTTGAAGAGTTATAGAAACAGAAGTGTTTTTTTTTTTTAAACTAATACTATGATAATTATCAAACTTCAAAATGTTGTAAATGTAGCTGAATAATAAAAGCATATCAACTATAGAATAGGTTTGTAATTTTTTTGTAAATTCATGCAACATCAATTATCAAAAGACTGTAATTATACCAATACAGAATTTACTGTCCTAAATTCATGCCATCATTCCTTCTGGTTTCCCAACGGAGTATACTATTCTATTAAATTTCTAAGCTTCAATCTTAATACTTATTCTTGGGCTTTGTTCTTGTGTCTTTTCTTTGCGTCGACTACAGTTACTACCACTATTGATTTTTTTTTACATTTACAATATGACTACAAAAAAAAAGTTTTCCACATTGAGCATTGTCCAATTAGGTGTGTGACTCATTATTCGAATGATAATCGACTGATCATTTCAGTAACAATTGACAAAATTGATTGTGAGTTACGTAAATTCAAATAAAAGTGTGAAGAAAGGTGCTTTATTCGTGAAAACAATTGACTGATAATCGACTGATCATTCGTATGATAATTGACTGATCATTTGAATTATTATAAAGTGCATTTTTCTTTTCAGTATACATATCCCCATAATTACAGCGTTTTTTAAATTTGCGGGAATTCATTGTTTCAGAGCGGTTAATTTGAGGCTTTTAACAAATGTTTTCCACTCCCAAACTAAGCATGAAGTAAAATTTCGAGTTTAGAAAAGCCTAAGAATTAGGCTTTTACAAACTCTTAATTTTACTTCATGCGCCACGCTTAAAAACAATGATTTACAGTGAAGTTAAAAAAACACACACATACAACAACGATTATAGGCAACGTTATAGTTATTGGATTGCCTATAATCACTGTTTTAAACAATTTGTTCAGCGCAGAACTTGACTCACGTTTTATTCATATTTACATATTAGATTGCTAAAGCCGTATTTTAAACTTTACGATATTTCAGTGTTTTATACGTGTGGCGCATGAAGTAAAATTTCGAATTTAGAGAAGCCTGAAAATTTGGATTGGCCGCGTAGCGAAGCGGAGCTTAGTCTGGGAGTAGAAAACTCTCGTTTAAAGATTCAACAAATTAAAATCTTTTTAAAAACAACGAATGTCGTAATATTTACAGTGTATGCATATGTATACCTGAAACGAAAATTCCCTGTATATAAAACCAGCAATCAAATTTGAATTGGCAATTGCTGTTGCTTTTATTAATAATTAAAATTAGTTGGGTTGTACTGGTTGTGATTAATATTTTATGGTTTTAAATTAATGATTTGAATGATCAATACAAAAACTTAATTTGAATGATGATTCGAATCACCATTTGAATGATCAGTCGATTATCGATGAAATGATGATTATCATTCGAATGATGATAAAAGATTTTAAAATCTTTGATGATTTTAATAATCAAATGATTCGTTTATTTATTCTCAATCAACTGATCCCATTACTAGCACAATTAAGCATCCTTAATGAGAAAGTGTAATTTGAAAGCAATAATAAATAATAGATACACTTATGTTTATAAATGTAAATTTAGAGTATAGCATGTTTTGTAATCATATTGTATAATTTTTTTTTGTTTGGATTGTGATTTGCAGCTGTGAAATTTGAGAGCGTTTTTTGTGTGTGCTTTCAGGAACACAGGACAGAAATCGATGCCCGCACCGGAACGTTCCAAGCTCTAGAGCAGTTCGGACAGCAGTTGCTGAACTCTAATCACTACGCCAGTCCCGAGATCCAGGAGAAACTGGAGCAGTTGAATCAGGCACGCGAGGAACTAGAACGGTAAAAGACTCATAAGATCATTCCGTTTTTCTGTTAATAAGTTTTCCCCGCTTATTCACACAAAAGGGGAAAGATCTTATGGAAGAAATTTAAAAAATGTTTACTATTTTTTAGAGGTGTTGCTTATACTATTATTATTTTATTATAATAATAATATACCTAATGGAACTCACATAGGTTGACAATCTTCATTCTTATATATAACTTCAAACACAACCATTTAATGTACCTGAAATGAAATGCAGAATAATCGAAATTACTGCCAGGTCAATTTAGATACTAATTACTTATAAACTGCCAGACATTGAGATTAGGTTTGATAAGATGCCAATAACTGATAAACAGTAGAAATTAAGGTTAGATTAGATGTCCGAAATGGAAGTGAGTTTTTATAACAGTAACCAACTGGCAGGAGTTCAAGTTACAATCGGCAAAAACCGCTTCGTGGATTATTGTCCTAATTTCAAGCTACATTTGTGTATGTAATATTTTTAATTAGCGCGTGGATTCAACGCCGTGTCCAACTGGACCAAAACCTGGACCTTAACCTTTACTATCGTGACTGCGAGCAAGCCGAGAACTGGATGTCCGACCGTGAAGCCTTCTTGGCTTCCGAAGAGGTCGACTCAAAGGGCGACAACGTTGAAGCCCTCATCAAGAAACACGAAGATTTCGACAAAGCCATTAACGCACATGTAAGTCACTTAAGCCAAAATAATTGCAAATCTTAATTTGCAGTGAATATATCTAGAAAAAAAAACGAATACAAGTTATTGTAATTTAGTCCATTTTAAAATGTCACTTACATTCATAATTGAATCACAGGAAGAGAAAATCGCTGCGTTGCAAATCCTAGCCGACCAGCTAATCGACAACGAGCACTACGCCTCCGAACAAATTGACGACAAACGCAACCAAGTGCTCGACAGGTGGCGCCACTTGAAGGACGCTTTGATCGAAAAGCGCTCCAAATTGGGCGAAAGCCAGACGCTCCAGCAGTTTTCACGAGATGCCGACGAAATCGAGAACTGGATCGCCGAGAAACTGCAGCTCGCCACCGAAGAGAGCTACAAAGACCCGGCCAACATACAGTCAAAACACCAGAAGCACCAGGCTTTCGAAGCTGAGCTAGCCGCTAATGCGGACAGAATACAATCAGTCTTGGCCAATGGTAACACTTTGATCGATAAGAGGCAGTGTGCTGGGTCGGAGGAAGCCGTGCAGAAACGCTTGGTTTCAATCGCCGACCAATGGGAATTTCTCACGCAGAAAAGCAGCGAGAAGTCTTTGAAGTTAAAAGAAGCTAACAAGCAGCGGACTTACATCGCAGCGGTTAAGGATCTTGATTTCTGGTTGGGCGAGGTCGAAAGTCTTCTGACGAGCGAGGACGCCGGGAAGGATCTCGCTTCCGTTCAGAATTTGATGAAGAAGCACCAGTTAGTCGAGGCTGACATTCAGGCCCACGAGGATAGGATTAAGGATATGAACGATCAGGCCGATTCGCTGATAGAAAGCGGCCAGTTCGACACTGCTAGTATTCAAGAAAAGAGGCAGTCGATTAACGAGAGGTACGAGAGGATTAAGAACCTGGCTGCTCATCGACAGGCGAGGCTTAACGAGGCGAATACCCTGCATCAGTTCTTCAGGGATATCGCTGATGAGGAATCGTGGATCAAGTAAGTTTTTTTATTATAGTAAAAAGCACTTTATAACCTATTAATGTGGCCAGGTTTGATTATACATCTTGTAGATCTCATCAAAACAATCAACCTTGAATAGTTTCTGAGTTATTCCGCCACGTTTTGCAAATAGAAAAAATAGTATATCCCGAATAAAAAAGCAAGTTTCATTTGACTTTTTTTTCTATATCATCAATACATACCGAGGTATAGCAAAATTAATAAAAAATTTACTTTTATCAAAATATCTGGCAAAATTTCACTTAAAATCAGTGTAAAATTTCGAGTTCAGAAAAGCCCGAAAATTTGGTAATTTTCAGACTTTTCTAAACTCGACATTTTACTTTATTCTTAATCAAGGAGTGGAAACACTCATTAGAAGCCTTAAATTAACACTTTTAAAAAACAACGAATATCTAAAAATTATGTTGCCGGAGGCGCAGGGGGGTTTGAGGAGGGAGCAGGTCTTTACCCTGGCAAAATTGGTGAAGAAGGTGATGGAAAAAAAGGGAAGCGTGTATGCGATATGTGTGGACCTGAAGACAGCGTACGACTCGGTACCGAGGGTAGGGTTGTTAGAGTGTTTGAGGAGAAGATGGGTGAGTGAGGGAATGGTAGAGTGGGTGAGAGGAGTGGCGTGTAAAGTATGGGATGCTTGTGTGAGGTCAGTGTAAATGGATGGGATGGAAGTGTGGGGTCAACACCCGGATACATAGTGCTTCAGGAGACAAATAGAGAGAAACTAGAGTGTGAGGAAATGCTGAGAATGGTGAGGTATGAGATGAAGTTATGGGATCTGGAGGAAGAGAGATTGGTGAAGGCGGTATGGGTGACGTGCGTGAATAGGAGAGAGGGTAGGTGGAGAAGCGAGAGAAGGAGAATGTATGAGAGAGGGTGGGTTTGTTGGAGGCGAAGATGATGGAATGGCTGGCGAATAGAGTGAAGGTAGGTGAAGGAGAAGGAGGTAGAAGCACAGGAAAGGCAGGGGTGTATAGAGAGGAGTGAATACAACGATAAGTACAGGAGGTGGCAAGTGCATGGGAAAATGCCGAGGAATTTGGTAGAGGGGGGATAGAGTAGGGAGGAAAGGGTGATGCTTGAGAGGTGTGGGTCAGGGGAGAGAGGAAGGAGGGTGTGGATGGGGGAAGTATAGGAAGTGTGTAATGTGTGAGCGGGGGAAGGATACGTGGAGTCATTTGGCGGAGGAATGTGAGGGGGTGAAGAAGGAATGGGTGGGAGTTAGAGGAAATAGAAGAGTGACGGAATGGATGAGAGAGGATGGGGCCGGGGTAAGGACGCTGGAGAAGTTGGGGGAAGAGAGGGGGTAGCAATTAGTTGTAGCTAGTAAACTGTAAAATTACCCATCGGGGTATGTATACCTACTTTAAAGAATTTTTCTTCCCTGTATACATTTATAAATGAATAATTTTTTCGAAAGGGAAAAGAAATTATTAGTAGGCTCCGACGACTACGGCCGTGACTTAACCGGCGTGCAGAACCTAAAGAAGAAACACAAGCGTCTGGAAGCCGAGCTTGGCTCACACGAACCGGCCATCCAAGCCGTACAAGAAGCCGGCGAGAAACTCATGGACGTGTCCAACCTGGGCGTCCCTGAAATCGAACAGCGCCTCAAGGCTTTGAATCAAGCCTGGGCCGAGCTGAAACAACTAGCCGCGACTCGTGGCCAGAAACTCGACGAGTCCTTGACCTACCAACAATTCCTCGCGACGGTCGAAGAGGAAGAAGCCTGGATTAGCGAGAAACAGCAGCTGCTCTCCGTTGAAGATTACGGAGACACAATGGCTGCCGTGCAGGGTTTGTTGAAGAAGCACGATGCTTTTGAGACGGACTTCCAGGCGCACAGGGACCGATGCGATCATATCAGCGAAGCAGGGAATAAACTGATCGCGGACGGGAATCACCACTCTGATTCGATTAATCAGAGGTGTCAGCAGTTAAAGAGCAAGCTAGATCATCTGGCTTCGTTAGCAGCGAGGAGGAAGGCGAAGCTGGTGGATAACTCCGCCTATTTGCAGTTCATGTGGAAGGCCGACGTCGTCGAGAGCTGGATCGCCGATAAGGAGACGCACGTTAAAAGCGAGGAATACGGAAGGGATTTATCTTCTGTGCAGACTTTATTGACCAAGCAAGAAACTTTCGACGCTGGTTAGTATTATTTTCAATAATTAATTGAAGTTTGAAAAATACTGGTTATACTAGGACGCAGTAGAAGTGACTATGACTCATGCATTTCAGAACTAAGAATTTCTCTTCAATAAATTTCCTTCTCGTTCAAAAATAGTAAAATAAATTGAAATTATTCTAAAATATTTCGTGGACATCATTACGATTCAGAAAAACATGAACAAAAAGTCTCTCTCGTCTGCACTAGTACATATTGAAAATAAAAACATACCTATTTATATTGAAAATATTTACTTCAGGATTGACTGCATTCGAGCATGAAGGTATACAGAACATCACCGCCCTGCGCGATCAGCTGATCGCGGCCAATCACGACCAGAGCAAGGCCATCTCCGAGAGGCATGCCGACGTGATCGGCAGGTGGCAGAAACTGCTGGCCGATTCCGACGCCAGGAAGCAGCGCTTGCTCCGGATGCAAGAGCAGTTCAGGCAGATCGAAGAGCTCTTCTTGACGTTCGCCAAACGCGCTTCTGCCTTCAACTCCTGGTTCGAGAACGCCGAGGAAGATCTTACCGACCCCGTCAGGTGTAATTCCATTGAAGAAATCAGAGCTCTCCGCGACGCTCACGCTCAATTCCAAGTAAGTGTGCATAATTTTTGACTAAAATTTATACACAAAGGTGTTTACTCATTACGAAAATTCTATCAGCTTCCAACGGTGGGAAACTGTACCGTTGCAAAAAAATTCGCAATAGCCGTTTGATATTTTTTTTATCCAGTGTTCAACAGTTATTGAGGAGATTCTTTGCAATGTCCAACATTTTTGAGAAGATTCTTTGCAATGTCCAACGTTTTTTGAGAAGATTTTTCGTAAGTAGTACGCATTAAACAGTGTATTACTATTGGACACTGAAGCTTAAACATTGATGACAACTGCAACAACACTGCAAAAATTCTTATTAACAAGCAGGGTTGTTAAAAAAAAACGTTTTTTATTGCAATTTAATCAAAACAAACAGTTTTTTTTACTAAACGTGTTTTTTCATTGAAACGGTGTTTAATCATTAATAATTAAAAACATGTTTATACCGTGTTTAAAACATTTTTAAAGCGTGTGTATCTTTTGAACTTCACTTTAATTCAATGTTTTATACCGGTGGTGCATGAAGTAAAATTTCGAGTTTAGACATGCCTGAAAATTTGGATTTGGACGTGAAGCGTAGCGTCCAAATCCAAATTTTCAGGGTTTTCTATACTTGAAATTTTACGTCATGCGCTACCGGTATAAAACATTGAATTAAAGTGAAGTTCAAAAGATACTTCTTAATTTTAATCTCACATTAATAAATATTACAAATTTTTATTTTGTGTTTTGTTTAAATTGTATATAATAATGATTCTTTATGTCACAAACTTTAAATTGGCAGTAGTTTTTTAAGTAATGAAAAACGGATCCAACGTTATAAACAAGATGTGCATTTTTTACACTTATTCTAAATCACCCTATATAATTGAACACACAGTTGTTTTAACGTATGTTTAATAATGTAATTTAAAATATATTCAACAATTTAGCTAAAATTTAAAAACTTCAACAAAAAAATCATAATATAGTATAAAATATGGTTTAGATAATTTAAGATTATAAAAAACATGTTTTAAACAAATTTAACGTTTAAAAGATGGTTAAAACAAAACCGTTTAAAACACGCTTGTTTTTAAACATGTTTAAAACATTTTTTTAAAACAAAGTGTTTTAAACATAACAACCTTGTTAATAAGTGTTGCATTGCACAACATTTTTCATGCACTGCACTAAAGTTTTAATGTTCAGATAGTATACACATGTAATTATATGCAGGCGCTGTTCCACAGGCACAACACTACAAAAAATCCTCTCCATAAACGTTGCACATAAATGCATAAAATCTTCTCGATGCTTTTTATACAGCGTGAAACGATTATTTAATTAAATAGATTTGTGCAATGTCCAACATTTATTTGGAAACAAAATTCGTAGTGTTATTTATGTAAAACAGTGCTGCTACTTTTTCCCAGCATCCTGCTATTAAGAAGATTTTGTGTGTTGTATATTGAAAAAAATGGTCTGTAGAATGTTGCTGCTATTTAAGTGACATGCGATTTCTTAATTCAGGCATCACTTTCATCGGCTCAAGCCGATTTTGACGCGTTAGCCGAACTGGATAGACAGATCAAGAGCTTCCAAGTAGGGCCCAACCCCTACACCTGGTTTAACATGGAGGCTCTCGAGGAGACCTGGCGCAACCTGCAAAAGATCATCGCCGAGCGCGACGTCGAGCTCAGCAAGGAAGCTCAGCGGCAGGAGGAAAACGACAAACTCAGGAAGGAGTTCGCCAAGCACGCCAACGCCTTTCACCAATGGCTTACAGAAACCCGGTAAGTATCTAAAAGAAATCCAGTATATTTATCTGAATACAAAAAAAAATATATAAAAAAGAGAAGTGGATCAAGTCAATATTATTTTATCTTATTTTTATATCTTTACAGTTACAGGATTTTGGGCTGGGATGGGTAATTTATAAAATTCGTTGTTGTTTTGTTTTTCATTGGGACTAACAAACTGCATTTTTAAAATCTTTGAGTGTGTTTTATATTATGGCAACTAATGAATCAAAAAAATACAGGCTTTCAAAATAATACTAAAAAAACTTACTATTATGCAAAATACCATCTTTTGTGCAATCAGGAACTAGGCGTTTTTGATATACAGTAAAGTCATTTTAATCCAGCACATTTCCTTCCATGCAATATTTTACAAACACTGATTCAGTTATAGCCTTCGGATAGCTGAACATTCTGGATCAGCGATGTACTGTAATTACACAATTGCTAGTAAAGTCATAGTTGTAACACTGAAAGTTCTAAGGCTGGGAATCGAATACGAATAATTTAAGTTTTCGAATATTTAAATGACACTAAATTATTGACATACTATATTATATTAAATTGGTCCAGTATTCAAATATTCTAATATAGTTTTTAATGAATATTCGAATATATTTTTGACAAAAAATTCCAAATACTAAAATTTTTACAATTTCCAGCCCTAGTAGAAAGTACTATGTTTTTTTAATATTATTTAATGTAATGATGCTTTTTGTGGAATATTTTTATAAGCATGTTAATTAATTATGAGTAATTGTAGAGCAGGCATCTGAAACACATTATTTATGTTAAAAATGAAACATCTAGAAGAATCAGAATCTAGAATCAGAAATAAACCAAAATTTAAGAAAATAACTGTATGCCTTTTGCTCTACAATTGAATCTCCCTTCATCATTAATAACCGCTCTTTTTTTTTAGTTATACAAATAATATTGAAAATAACATGATTTGAGTTTTTAATAATCTGATGACTAGTATCGCCATCTATCAATTATTAGATAGTGATAATTAGATTTTATTTTTGAGTGGCTAACCTTTTCGTATTTTCTTAGTACTTCTATGATGGAAGGTTCGGGCTCTCTGGAACAGCAGTTAGAGGCCACTAAGCGAAAGGCGACTGAAGTCAGAGCAAGGCGGTCCGATTTGAAAAAGATTGAGGACTTGGGCGCCATTCTAGAAGAGCACTTGATCTTGGACAACCGCTACACGGAACATTCGACGGTCGGCCTGGCACAGCAATGGGACCAGCTCGACCAGCTGGGTATGCGTATGCAGCACAATTTGGAACAACAAATTCAAGCCAGAAATCAATCAGGTAATTAAAACGATAAAATATGTCTATGCATTGAACAATGTATTATTTATATTTAAAAATGAACAAAAATTAATTTGATTTTTTTTTTTCATTAGGTGTGTCGGAAGATGCATTAAAGGAGTTCTCAATGATGTTCAAGCACTTTGACAAGGAGAAATCGGGCAAGTTGAACCACGGGGAATTCAAGTCCTGCTTGAGGGCGCTTGGTTATGACTTACCCATGGTCGAGGAAGGACAGCCTGATCCAGAATTTGACGCAATTCTAGGTAATATAAGCCATCAATTATTTCAAATTTGATCATTATTACACAGGGTGCTTAAAAAATATTTATACTAATTGCAATTCATTTTTTTTGACATGAACAATTCTTAATACATAATTCAAATATATTTATACTGATTGTAAAATCATTCTTTTAGACGTGGTCGATCCAAACAGAGATGGTTACGTCTCGCTACAGGAATACATGGCATTCATGATCAGCAAGGAAACTGAGAATGTCCAAAGCTCAGAAGAGATCGAGAAGGCATTCAGAGCTATCACGGCCGGAGATCGTCCTTACGTCACCAAGGAAGAACTTTATGCAGTAAGTTCTCTAATACCCTATTAAATTTAGTGAAAATAAAAAATATTTTTTTTTCTTTTTCAGAACCTTACAAAAGATATGGCCGATTACTGCGTGGCCAGGATGAAGCCATACCTGGAGCCGAAAACGGAACGGCCAATCACGGGCGCCCTAGACTACATCGACTTCACACGGACGCTGTTCCAGAATTAGTGTTAGCAGTCTCCGATGTTACGGTTTTGCATGCACCATACATATATTAATCTATTTACCGTTGTTTACATTATATATATATTTATTCCTTCTTAGATATATTTTTATATTATTACTCGCACCTTTCTGCAGCCTCGCCCTTGACCTTATCTCGGCTTTAGGGTTCACATGCGCTTTCTTTCTATCCTAAAAGTATATATATATACAAGCTATTGAAATTAAAGAAAATACTAATATATTATTACTATTTGGAGATTATATATGTATTTAATTGCAAATATAATATTTGAAACTGAAAGGTACCTTTATTTATTTCTACTGGCAAATATGAATCACCTAGAAGCAAAGTGTATTAGTGACTAATAAAAAAATTGAAGAATCAAGTTTTAACATTTAAGTTATATTAAAATTGAAAAACAAAATAGCTTGCTCCCCTTGCAATTTTATCAAATTGTACATTAGGGTGTACATATTTTTACGCTCCTGCCTATATTTGTCCCACAATGACATATATATGAAGTCGAAATTGAATTGTATACCAATAACACTTGAGTGTGAAGTTTGATTCTAAACTATAATTTTATTTATAAATATTAGGGTATCCCTTATTTTTGCATGTGTTCAATCTCAAAAACTATTCCATTGACTTCAAAACTTTCTCAAAAAATGTTTCTTATCAAAGCATTTTTATAGGGGAGAGTGGGGAGTCGTGAGACACATCAATATCTGCTAAATTGGAAAAGTTTTTAATGTAACAAGTATCAATTTCTTTGTTCGACATGATCTCAATTTCGTATTAGCACTCGTCAAAATGCATTCTAAACGTCTTTCCACATTGGGTTTTCCAATTTTGTATAGAAAGTTTTTTTGACAATAAGTGTTTGTGGTATTTGGTTGCGGCAAATCTGAGTAAACGCCTCCATACATCACTGCAATATGTCATCAGAGCAGTTAATAAAATTAGGAGTAAGTCGTTGAATGACAGATTATTTAGTCAGCTTTGCATTGCCATTGATGAAGGTACGCTGGCTGTTAAAAGGTACTTGTTTGACTCGATTTTACAATCTGGGCCTGTGATAGAGTTCTTAGGAAACTCGATATTGCGTATTTGACAGACCTGTTAAAATTGTTTAATGATGTCAATTTCCAACTTCAAGGCGACGACTTAAACTTCATTAGTACAAAAAATAGCGTTGCTGCATTTATATCCAAACTGCTATTATACAAAAGTAATATCGGGGAACGGTTAAACGTAAACCCTAGCAAAACATTAGTTGTCCCGTTCACGAGAAAGATGATCCTGAAAGTGAGACCTCTTACTCTAGGGGGAGAAACCATACCATTTGTGGAGGAGGCGAAGTATCTAGGAATCACCCTGGATAAATCGCTGAACTGGAACTCCCACTTGGACAAGACAATCCGCAAAGCAAGGTACACCCTGTGGACGTGCCATAGAATTTGCGGGAAGTCATGGGGATTAAACCCCAAGCAAATGTACTGGCTATATGGTTCGGTCATATAACCAATAATAACCTATAGCAGTATCGCCTGGTGGCCGATTACAACTCGAAAAACGGCCATATCAAGGCTCTCCTCACGACAGTGGCGGTAACTGGAGGCATATGCACTACCCCATCAGCGGCTCTAGAAATGCTACTGAACCTCACCCCCCTGCATATCCTAATACAGGGCGAGGCCAGATTAGCAACGTATCGATATCACCACGCGGCCCTATTGGATCCGAAGGTGATAGTCTTCATACCAAATGGGCTGTCAACTGCCATTGAGGCGGATGACACCCTAAGTATGAGGACTGACTACGCAGTCACGGACTACTGCGAGGATCAGCCGTACAAGGTCCTGTTCCCAAGCAGGGACGACTGGGAGCGACACAAAATCACCCCAGAAAAGGCTGATTCCTACTGGTACACTGACGGCTCAAAACTGTCCACTGGAACAGGAGCCTCAGTCGTCGGACCAAGGACTGAACTTTACTACAGCCTTGGCAGGTATGCTACCATACTTCAGGGTGAAATATACGCCATTGAAATGTGCGCCCACGAAATCCTTTCAAAGGGCTGGGCGGGCAGGACAATAAAAATATGTTCGGACAGCTAGGCGGCCCTTAGGGCCCTGGCATGTGGGTGCCAAGCCACTCTGGCGTGAAGGGAAACGAATTAGCCGATTCCCTAGCCAGAGAGGGGGCGCGTACAGCCTACATCGGACCAGAACCCACTCTGGGGATACCCAGATCAACAGCTAGAGACCGTAACAACGGATGGATGAGACACGAGGCACAGGATTTCTGGCAAAACCGCCCTGGGATGAGACATTTCAGAGCGGTAACAAGTGGACCATCTGCGGCCAGGACGGCCTCATGGTTGAAGCTGAGCAGATCAGATGTTCACACATTAACTGCTCTCTTCACTGGACACATCCGTCTAAGGCATCACATTAATAAACTAGGACTAAGCGACACCACTGAGTGCCGCCTATGCCTAGAGGATGATGAAACAGCAGAGCACGTCATATGTGCCTGTCCAGCTGGCGACCAGATCAGGACCACGGTGTTTGGCACACCGAAGCTAAACCTGAAGGACCTGGAAGAAACTTCACCTGACAAGATCCTTGACTTCATCAAGAAGATGGACTTGAAAGGTGAGCTGTAAGGTCGGATGTTCGACCTTAATTGTGAGCCACAATAGATCCTTGCGGTCGCAGTGGAGGGTAGCATAACTGTCAACACTTGGAAAACCTCCACAGTGATTTCAAGGAACGATTCTTTGATATTTTAAATATGAACATACCAGACTGGGTTTTGGATCCTTTTTCAAATGTCAACACAGCAGGATCACCCCAGTTAGAAGTTGAACTAATAGAACTGACGACAAATGAGGAATTAAAAATTAAATTTAAGAATGGCTACCAAGAATTTTGGCTGCAGAAGCCCATTTCGCAACTGTACCTAGGATTATGGTCGATTGTTTAACGATGTCTGATAGCATTCCCATCGCCCTATTAAGCTGAACGTAGACTTAGTGCTGTAACAACGTTGGTAACTAAAAGAGAAATCGGCTCCATGTTACTGAACGCTGTGACTTATGGTTGTTATTAAGTAAAATCGAGTCTGATATTAACAAACTTCATAAAATGCATCAAATTCATCCTTCTCATTAAATAAATTATACATTCAATGTTAATAAAAATAACAATTAAACACTTTTAACTTTGTTTGTATAACACTTTTCTATTTTACGTCATTGCAGTTTCGGTAACTTTAGTTTGCCATTATCAAACATGTAATAAATAAAACTAGAAACAAAACAGGTATGTATACAAAAAAGCAATTAAACGGATTACAAAACAGCCTTAAAAATGAGGGTATACATTAGATCAACCTGGTTGTTGATTGGGGGATTCCCGGATTAGCGCGGGCTTTATATATTTTTAGTAATTCAAGGAGATTCTCTTCCGACCCTTTTCGACACAATAAATGATGTAAGTACATCTTTTTAAAAAGTATGGTTTTCATCTAAAAGATGTTTTGCAAAAAATGACTTATCACATTATCGCAGCCGAAAAGAGCGGATATGTTCCTTAACCTAGTATAAAAATTCTGACAAGATTGGCGAATCTATACACCTTGACAATCGGTACAAGTTACCTTATACAGTACTAATTTATTGAATTTTTCTATTGTTGAAAATATAATTATTAATTTCACAAAATGGTTTAAAAGCTATTTCTATGTTGTGTTTTCTTGAAATGTTTTTAGTTTGGAAACTAACATTACTAAAGTAAGTAATTGGTTTATAATTTATGATATCTAATTTGTGTGGTATTCCGGCATATAATAATTGTTAATTATGTGAAAACTAGATAAGGGCCGTACCCATTATTAATCAAATTTTCTTTAGAAACAGAAATTAACAAGTGTTTTATTGTTAAATTAACATGTATAACAAAGTAGAAGCCTCCACAATACAAAATATGTTAATAAAAATAATTAAGTAATTAATTGTTCTCATTGAAACATTCTTCTCTAAACTCAGAAATAGGATAGGGGTCAAATCCTATCTTACACGTTTAAATATAATCAATCGTGTCTGCAATTTTACAGCGCACGCATCAAAATATGTAGACTTAAAACAGGAATTCCTTGTAGGTATGTTTTAAAAAAAGAGGTCCTAAAACAGTAATGACGCGTTATTTCATGTTTAGTTACAAAATTATATAGGTATTACCTGGCAGAGCTGGGCAGGATTCGAATCCTTTTAGAGGATTCAAAAGCGGTATTCGAATACTTTAGTTAAACTGGATTCGTGATCCGGATTCGTTACACTTTTTTAAAAGGATTCGTATTCGAATCCAAATGCTGGTGATTCGAATCCTCATAAAAGGATTGGAATCCTCATAAAAGGATTCGAATCCTCGTAAAAGAATTCGAATCCTCATAAAAGGATTCGAATCCTCGTAAAAGTATTCGAATCCTCATAAAAGGATTCGAATATTTATAAAAGGATTCGAATGGTTACAAAAGGATTCGAATCGTCAAAAATAATTTGAATTAATCGTAAGGATTAACACGAAAAATTTGTTTTGTATGTTTTTAAATCTCTCGTTAAATCACTGTTTTATACGCGTGGCGCATGAAGTAAAATTTCGAGTTTAGAAAAGCCTCGTGAAAATTTGTCTCGGGTCGCTGCGCGACCCTCGACAAATTTTCTACGCGGGGCTTTTCTAAACTCGAAATTTTACTTCATGCTTAGTCTGGGAGTGGACGACACTCGTTTGTAAGTAATAAAATCAATTAAATTAATGATTTGTGTCAAATTTTACATTTTGATAAATTTTGATAATTTTTGCCAGATTTGAGATTTTTAATTGTTCTTCGGTAATTTCGCCAAATATAACATTTTGATAAATATGAATTGACAATTCCAATCAAATTTTTACATTTAACATGTCGATTTATAACATTTTTATAAGATTTTCAACAAATCGATATTTTCGTAAAATTATCATCATTTCGAGATTTTCGTCGATTAATCAAATTGTTATCAGATTTTGCAATATTTCCTCAATTTATCGAATGTTGATGAAATTTTCAATATTTCGAGATTTTTAATTAATTTATGAAAATGTTTATCAGATTTTCAACATATCTTGATTTTTGATATTTTGTCATTTTTATCGATTTATAAAATTTTGATGAAATTTTCTATATTTCGAGATTTTCTCGTCAAATATATAAAATGTTTATATGTAAGATTTTCAATATTTTTATTTAGATTTTTAACGATTTTCAAAAATTATCGAATCATTACTTGAACACACAAATTTTAGATTTTTTTTTTCTACAAGACATATTTAATCATTTTTGACATTGAATGACATTTTTGATATTTTTTACCTTTTGAGAAGACATTTTTGACAATAGATTATATTCTTGATATTAGACTACGTTTTTTGACATTGGATGTGATGTTTCACATTAGATGCTACTTTTGATAAACAATGACATTTTTTACTATTTCTGATGTTGACATTAAATGACGTATTTGACATTAGATGGCAGTTCTGACATTTTATATTTTTTTACTTTTTTGACATTAGACGACAATTTTGACATTTGATATTTTTGATATTACATATTTACTTGTTTTACATTAGATAACAATTTTTATATTATTAGATAACTTTTTGACATTATTACTGATTTTAACAGAAATTTTTGTTTTTGTATGAACGTTTTTGTCAAACTGTCACGTACTGACATAAAATGATAATTTTCACGTAAATCGATTTTATCAACACGCCGAATTTTTGACGTTTTAGATATTTTTTATATTTACGAGATGACATTTTGGTCATTTTGATGTTTTTGGCAATTTTAAATAATTTTGTTATATTGATATTTTGATAACTTTTAAAACTTAAAACAGTTTTAATATGTTTTTATATTTTTAACTTTACTTGAAATCAGTGTTTAATACGCGTGGCGCATGAAGTAAAATTTCGAGTTTAGAAAAGCCCCGTGAAAATTTGTCTCGGGTCGCTGCGCGACCCTCGACAAATTTTCTACGCGGGGCTTTTCTAAACTCGAAATTTTACTTCATGCTTAGTCTGGGAGTGAAGACACTCGTTCGTAAATTTTCGAATTATCATATATTGTCATTAAGTTGTGTATTTATTTTCAAAAAAATCTTTCTCGGTTTATTGAACAAAAACAAAAGAGCTGAGGTGAAAAGTGTTAAGGTAAAAGTGGTTTATTTTTTCGTTGGCTACAACTTTTGTTTGAAACATTTTTTGATTTAGACGTCGAAAGCCATAATCGGTGAGTTGTTAATCTCCACTAGATTTTTTAGTTTCTAATTCAAAAACAAAAGAGGTGAGGTGAAACGTGTTTAGGTAAAAGAGGTATATTTTTTCCTTGGCTACAACTTATGTTTCAAACATTTTTTGACTTAGACGTCAAAAGCCATAGTGAAATTCGTTTAATAAAAAAACATCTAATGATTTCTGGTGATTTTTAACACAAGACTTTTAGACATTTGATGGTATAATTAATATTGAATTACTAAAATAAAAAGCGAAACTAGTCGAGTAAATAGAAACAAATAGTGAAACAAACCAAGTGTTTTTAATTTATCCTTCAATATTATACTGCAATAAGTATACATTTTTAATATATTCGTAAATATACGGTAAACAATGTAAACTATTTAGAAAATAACAATACAATAAATTTTATATTATTATTATTATTATTATACTGGGTGTCCGTATTTCAACAGAATGTATGGGGATCTCGGTTATTTAAAGAGATAGAGTCGGTTAAATTGGGGCAAATTTGCATAATTTAGGGCCCAATAATAACCCAAAAACAACTTTGAAATATCTTATTTCCTTAATGAGATATTGCCAAAAAACGTATTTTTTGAAAATTCGTTTTTTTTTTTTTCAAAAACTATTGAATCCAGACATTTACAACTTTGACATTATAGGTACTTTTTAATGATAAATCTAGTAACATATTTTATTTTAAGATAACTATAACATTTATCTAGGGACCATAGCTAACTTATGTTTTTCTTATGAGTGCCATTTTGGATTTTGATATTTTTTTGAAGAATATTTTTTACTGAATGCAATGATGTACCACACTTATAGTTTATTGTACATTTTATATGTAAAATTTTAATCTTTTGGTTTTTCAAAGAGTGCCTTGGAAACAGTTGAGTAACTCACTTATTGGGCAACTCTTAGGACCTATAATTTGTTTACATATCACCCCTGAAGACGGGAATTCGACGTTACATATTTTAAAGTAACAAGTGTCTTCCACTCCCAGACTAAGCATGAAGTAAAATTTCGAGTTTAGAAAAGCCCCGCGTAGAAAATTTGTCTGGGTCGCGCAGCGACCCGAGACAAATTTTCACGGGGCTTTTCTCGAAATTTTACTTCATGCGCCACGCGTATAAACCATTGATTTGAAATGTAGTTCAAAAACACACAAATACATCTTTAATCAGAGTAACACAGAAATTTAGTCTGTTATCAACGATGTTTAGTGTTAATAATAAATAATTAGGTTGTGAATATTTTTGTTAAAACAACTTATAACGACATTTATATGTTAATGGTTGTAAAAAAATAATAAAATCAAATTTATTCTTAAACGATTTGTATTCGTGATTCGAAAAAACGGGATTCGAATCATATTTCTCTCTTACGAATCCTTTATTTGAGTATTCCTGATTCGAATCATATTAGGTGATTCGGATTCGTGATTCGAATCCTTTTAACCAGGATTCGTCCCAGCTCTGTTACCTGGATAGTTTACGGAATATTTCTCTTCTTCCATTTCTACAAAAATATATTACTAAAAGGAAATAAACTAGAATACGTTTAAAATATTTATCTTTCAATTTATTGTGAGGGGGTTGCAGTCCCGCAGCCCTGACATAAATTATTCGGCGTTATTGACAAACTAAAAAGTTTTAATACGTATGTAGTATGTTGAAACGTTAAGGTTATACCAGGTTATTCTTTTAACCTGGAATAACGTATATCTCAAAACATATGCATCGTACCCAAAGTTGAATATTTTCGTGTGAGGAATCGCTTGGAAGTAAAATTGGAACTGCCCTCCCCCCCCCCCGTAGGCGGGGCGTAGTGCAACGTTGACATCTTAAGCAGGAACCCCATATATGTGTCAGTCTATATCGCGTATTTTGGTCGGAAAGCGTCCACTCGGATGCACTACTTTTAGGAGCGTTTTGCAATAATGCGCATGCCCGGTTTTGCCGCTCGGAAAAATTTAAACTGATCAGCTGTTACGTTACTGAAATAGAAGATCAAAATATCAATATTTCAAAACAGCATTAATCAATCAATTTTAGGTTTCAAACCAAATTTAATATTTGAATTATTTATTTTTCTGTAATTTCTGTTTTTGACTTTTAATTACCTTTAAGTAGTAATTTTTATAACCATTTTATGTTTCTTCGCCATTGTTTGATGTTGATTATCATTCATGATATTTTTTATAAAATAACACATGGGTGTAGCCAGAATTTTTACTACGTGGGGGCCAAGAAAAAATAAGTCATATTTAGTTAAACGCCAGAAATTTAAAATAATAAATTTATGCGTTTTGTCAATTTTTGAAGTTAACTTCACAATAAAAATAATTCTCATAGAACACAGCTTAAATTAAAGTTTTATATCGGACATCATTTTCAAGTTAAATTAAAACTTATTTAACTCTAAATAGTCAATTTTTATGTTAACGTGAGCAAGTTTTTCAACGCGAGAGAACGAGTGTTTTCACTCCCAGATTAAGCATGAAGGTAAATTTTGATTTTAGAAAAGCCTTAATTAAAATTGGTTTGATCGCTCCGCTTCCCGGAGCCTATTTGGTAATTTATTAACAAAAAATTAGTAACATTGCGCTATTGCATTAATGGCGCTTAATGGGTTAATTTAAATATGAAGGTTTCATATAAATTTACACGATATTTTTATTTTTCTGAAAACTTGTGAAAACATTTGGGCTTAAATCATCCCGCATGATTTTTTTTAAGTTTAGGGGGGGGGGGCTCAGGCACGCCCACGAGATATCACTTGTTGGTGATGGTTTATAAAAGAATAAGGACTATGAAATTTATAATATACTTTTTAAAATAAAGTTTAATATGTTTTATGTTTTTCCATTTTGGAAAAAAATATATAACATGCCTGTTTTCTAATTTTTCTAAAAACAAAACTTTGCTGTAAATACATAAGTACACAAAATTAAACATAATTCTCTACTTCTATACTTGAATAAAATAATCCCAAGTAAATTAAAGTTTGTCCAATATTGAAAAATTCAAAGCCTTAAGGGGAATATAACAGTGGTCTGAAATTTAATGTTAGGTTTATTTAAAAACTAAAGGTCTTAGAAAGTTGAAATTTTGACAGCGTATATTAAGCCCAATTATCTAGTAAAATATCGAAGTACTTTTTTTTTAACAATTTGCTTTCAGAGGTATAAAAAAAATAATGTTATATTTTTCAAAATTAAAAAAATATTCCCATATCTTACTAGTTTATACTATAAAGAATATAATGTGAACATTTCATAAAGATGCGATAACTCATGCCCGAGTCAGGTTAAAATAAAAATCTTGAAAAATAAGACCGTAAAATACTGCCGCCTTGCGGATCTTCTCTTAGTTGAACGCGTTGTACACTCATCTGCACAATTATTGGAGGGGCGAGCAGCATGCGGCCAGCGTTTATCCTTGGGCCGGTGAATGCTGCGCGGCTTCGCGTTTGTTTTTCTTTTCTTTTCTCAATCATAGTTAACAAAAACGGCTCGCGTCGTTAGCATTTGTTCTCGTAAAATTAATATTTCCCAATTATAATCGATATTTTATTGTACTAGTGTTTTATTTTTATGCTTTCTGACTACTAATGGAATAAGTATTTTTTTATACTGCATGTTCACTAATATAGAAAACACGAAATGTTTCACTAATTTAAATAAAGATGTGTAATATACCTTTAATATTGGCTTCCCTAATTATTTGACAGTGTCGGTATTATTAAATTATTTTTAAAGTTTTTTAAGCTGATTAATAAGCCAGAAGCAATCAAATAACAATCAGTCTTGTTCAAATCATTATTTCGTCTTAAATCTTTCGTTGTTAGAGCAGTTGTTAAATGCCATTAAACTTCTAGCAATAAAACTATTAAAGTAAATTGTAAAGTTTTTAGCAACCAGACCTATTTGAACCAACTGCGACTTCATGAACGAATCAATGATATCAAAACTATAAGAATAGTAAGAATAACGTCACTAATATGACGTTGTTGTTACAAATCAACTATTTTTTTACTGAGCACAGGTAATATATGTTTGACGAATGTTTAAAAAAAAAATGGAGGGTTTAACTGCGTGCATATTCATTGTTAATTATTTTAGAAAAAAATAGAACTAGAATAATAATAAGGTAGTTATTATAACGCATTTCAAATAACAAGCTTCTTGCTCAACATTGCACCGAACCCAGTATATTTTTTAAGGCCCGGCTTGGCCCGACCCGGTCATAAAATAAGAGAGATTGAGTTTTGCCTGACCCGGCCCGGTCAACATTTCAGGTCTAAATAAATAAAAAATATACTTATCTGATTATAGGCGTAGTTTTTAGAAAAAGTAAAAAATATATATAAAATGAAGATAATTTAAATATTGAATATGATACGGGAAAATCGCCTAAGAAAAATTCAGGCCCGTGCAGTGCTCCAATTGACATATCTTTCCTAAATATTTTAGATGACAAATCTCAAATATATTTTTTGTTGAGTATAAAATGTCTGTCTAAAGTCATTTTATTATTTATTTGTTGCATTCATAAAAACTAGAATATTTGATAAAATAAAAATTGAAATTCTCCCGAAAATTTGAGGTATTTACCCAATTTGGCAGAGGCCAAATTAATACACATTATTTTTATGGCCATAGCAGTTAGGAAAGATAATATTCCTATATAAAAAATATCATTGAAAATCCTATATTCCGCGTTATTCATACAGGGTGTCTACGGTAAACCGTTCGTTAAAAGTTTATGGGGTTGCCGTTGCACTAAAAATTTTAAAAACATCCTTGTCATACGGTTAAATCAGTTCTCCTCATGTGAAATATTTTCAACTTTATATCACTTCCGGTTCCACCGGAAGTAGCACCAAATTTATTATGTCAAATAGAACACCCTATATATTAGTCATGTTTTAGATTCCTCGATTAAGTTGCAACATATTTTATTCAAATATATGTACACTTATCTTTTATAGTTTTGAAGCAAAAAAAAATATTTCTAAAATTTTGACCTCTAAACGGCATCTTGAAATTTGTCTGTAACTTCTCTTAAGAATAAGATAAAAATATGATTTAAATCTCTACTTGTACCTAGGGGATGCCTTTATAGGTATATTAATTCGCAACTGAATTTTAGTAGGCAAGTAGTAATGTTTTTGTTTTGTCGCGTATGTAATGCAAAATGTCAAATAATAACAGTATATTACGTAACCAGAGTAGTATCCAGTATATTACATATGAGCGGACATGTTGCGCACGAGCCGCGCAGCGGCGAGTGCAGTATTCCGCCAGTATGTAATTGCCATACCACTCGAGAAACGTACGATACTTTACCTACGCCTTAACAAAATAAACAATGAGCATTAAAGAACAATTTATTTATTGTAATAATTTTTAATAGTACCATGACAATGATGGAAACTAAATTACTACTTGAATAATATACAGGGAATAGAGCTGTACATTATCCGACATTCGTTGTTTTTTAAAAGAGTTCAATTTGAAGCTTTGAAACGAGTGTTTTCCACTCCTAGACTAAGCATGAAGTAAAATTTCGAGTTTAGAAAAGCCCCGTAAAAATTTGTCGAGGGTCGCGCAGCGACCCGAGACAAATTTTCTGGGCTTTTCTTAACTCGAAATTTTACTTCATGCGCCACGCGTATAAGACACTAAAATATTGTGAAATTTATTTATATTCGAACTTCAGTTGAAATCTGTGTTTTATACGCGTGGCGCATGAAGTAAAATTTCGAGTTTAGAAAAGCCCAGAAAATTTGTCTCGGGTCGCTGCGCGACAATCGACAAATTTTCAAGGGGCTTTTCTAAACTCGAAATTTTGCTTCATGCTTAGTCTGGGAGTGGAAAACACTCGTTTAGAGCTTTAAATTGAACCATTAAAAAAACAACGAATAACTAAAGATTTAAAGAAAACAAGCTGAATTTGGTATACTTATTTTAAAGAAAAACTCCCTTTACATCAAATGTCATTACCCTGCATAAATGCGACGAAAAACGAATATTCGAGATAATTCGAAAACTACTCGCTTTAGAAGTATAGTTGTATAATACTTTTTTGTAGGAAATTTTCCCCCTAATCGTACTACGTGATAAAAATTGGATCATACCATTAAAAAAAAATGAATTACTTGATATTGAAGAGAGCACTTAGATATTGACATTTTAAGAACACTTATTGTCAAAATTGACAGTTTCCAATTAATTTACTCATAGAGGCATTCTCTAGGTACAAGTAGATATGTAAATCATATGTTTATTTTATTCTTAAAAGAAGTTACAGACAGATTTCGAGATGCCTTTTAAATGTCAAAATTTTAGAAATATTTTTTTTTCTTGAAAACTATAAGAGATAAGTGTACTTATGTTTGAATAAAATATGTTGTAATTTAAACGAGAAACCCAAAAAATTGCTAATAAGTAGGGTGTTCTGTTTAAAATAACAAATTTGGTGCTACTTCCGGTGGAACCGGAAGTGCTAGAAAGTTGAAATATTGCACATGAGGAGAACTGATTCAACCATATGCCAAGGATTGTTTTCCAATTTTTAGTGCAACGGCAACCCCATCAACTTTTAACGAATGGTTTAGCGTAGACACCCTGTATATATCCGGCATATAAATATTTACAAGGAGCTTATGAACATGAATTATTTTATTATTATACTTTTAAGAAATAATCTCTAATTTAATAAAATAAAACACATAGTTTGTTCGGCTGTCGAAACTTTAGTCTTAAAAGAAAAAATAATGTGTTATAATGACAAGAATAAGAATCATCGGTTTTGTAAATACCGAAAAATAACACAGGATCCGATAACGCTTTCCAGCGAATTAAAAACAATACATAGCTTGTATGTATTATCAGCGTGTTTAAATAATACGAATCGACACTTTCCTTAGGTCTATTCCACGCGACGCGAGACCCCATCCGTTCATGCCGAGGAGCAATGCACAAATGCACAGCGAGCTGCCGCTTTTCTCTCTGACTGTATTCGCCCCACTTGTCCTGTAAATTTGGCATCGGATGAGCTACTCTAAACTATGTGGGTCTTTCCAACACGATCGGCGTGTTACACTGCAATAATCCCCTTAAATTAACAATGGCTTTGAAATATACTATCAAAAAACATATTAAAATATTTGAATTATTGTTTCGATTTTCGAATCATTTTGAAAGAATTTTTTTCATGTTGGACAAATTTAAATATTCGTGGGATTATTTTATTAAATATTGGAATACTTAAAAATTCAAATTTTTTTAATCCTACGACAATTTAACTTTGTCCAACATGAAAAAAATTCTTTTAAAATGATTTGAAAATTGAAATAATAATTCAATATATTTTCATATGTTTTTGGATAGTATATTTTAAACTTTATTTAAAATCAGTGTTCCACATGTGACGCATCAAGTAAAATTTCGAGTTTAGAAAAGCCTGATTTGGCTTTTCTAGACTCGAAATTTTACTTCATGCTTAGTCTAAGAGTAGAAAACAGTTGTTTGACAGTTGTTAGAACTTTTAACGACAATCCGCTTCGATACGCGCCCAAGCCAAATTTTCAGGCTTTTCTAAACTCGAAATTTTACTTCATGCTTAGTCTGGGAGTGGAAAACAGTTGTTTGACAGTTATTAGAACTTTTAACGACAATACTGATTGACTTGGGTTTAAACTAAGGTTAGGATTCTAATACGAATAATTTAAATACTCGAATATTTAAATATGAAAATTTAGGCCATTTTATTATTCATATATTTCAATATTCAAATATTTAAATAAATTTTTGAATGAATATTTAATTATTGGAATAATTCGAATATTTGAATATGTTTTTGGATAGTATAAACTTTACTCGGAACTCGTCTTCTACATGTGGCGCATGAAGTAAAATTTCGAGTTTAGAAAAGCCTGATTTGGCGTGGCCGCTCCGCTTAGTCTGGGAGTGGAAAACATTTGTTTGGCAGTTATTAGAACTTTTAACAACAATGCTGATATCTTACAGAAAAATTATATATTCAAACATTCGGTTTATTCGAATATTTTAAATATTTTAAAATAAAATTTGGCCAAGATGAAAAAAATCTTTCACAAATTTCAATTTGAAATTTTTGAAATATTCGAGTAAATCGAATGTTTGAATATTTTTTTTTTTCTGTAAGTAATCAGTATTGTCAATAAAAGTTCTAATAACTGTCTAACAAGTGTTTTCCACTCCCAGACTAAGCATGAAGTAAAATTTCGAGTTTAGAAAAGCCTGCAAATTTGGCTTGGATGCGTAGCGAAGCGGAGCGGCCACGTCAAATCAGGCTTTCTAAACTCGAAATTTTACTTCATGCGCCACATGTAGAACACGAGTTTTAAGTAAAGTTTATACTATCCAAAAACATATTCAAATATTTGAATTATTCGAATAATTAAATATTCATTCAAAAATGTATTTAAATATTTGAATATTAAAATATATGAATAATTTAATGGCCTAAATTTTTATATTTAAATATTCGAGTATTTAAATTATTCGTATCAGAATCCCAACCTTAGTTTCAACCCAAGTCAGGTAACTCTGGTTTAAACCAGCAAATTAAAAGAGAATGTGTGTCAAACTTATGAATCAATTTCTTTTTTTGCAGGATTGGTGTAATTCAAGCCTGTTGGACAATCACATTGTCACAAGAAGCTTGAAAAACATTTCAGGTATACATAATTGTCCAACAAGAGCTGGACAATTAGGTAGATATCTTTTTTTATCCTAAGACAATCACACTGTCACAGGAAGAGTGGAAAACCTTTCAGATCTACCTAATTGTCCAACAACAGCTGGACCATTAGGTAGATATCTTTTTTTTTTGTATCTCAACAGAAGACAATCACACTGTCACAAGAAGCTTGAATAACAATTTAGTTGTAAGTAAATATCCAACAATAGCTGGACAATTAAGTAGAAATATTTTGATTATCTCAAGCAAAGAAAATAATAAAACGATAAACAAAAGAATTTTCATTACAAATGAAATCTAAGGCAAGAAAATTTAGTCATCTGTTAAAAATATGAAACAGCGAACATCTCTTTACTTAATGAAGTTATTTGAGTTACGTGAACATTTTTGATCACTTAATTAAAACGCAGTTATATTCCTTTCTTCTTGTTACAATTCGCACTAAACCCTAATACTTACAAAAAATATGAACAGAACTGGAAGACAAAAATAGTACGTAATATAAACTCGTTACAAATCTGAGTTTTATTTTTTTCTGACACATTCACTGTTGTTATGTTGGATGCTTGAATTGTCCAACAACAGCTGGACAATTAGGTGGATATCTTTTTATTTAATCTCAAGCGAGGAAAATAAAAAAGGATAAACAACGGAAATCAAACCCAGTAAAATGATCTTCACACATTTATTTAAATTTACCACAAATATAATTTTCTGAAAAAATAATATACACACAAAACAATTTCTATTACTTACCTAATTGTCCAACAACAGCTGGGTAATTATTTTTATCTCAAGCGAGGAAAATACAAAAGGATAAATAACAGAAATAAAACCCAATAAAATCATCTTTACACATTTATATAAATTTATTACAAATATAATCTTCTGAAAAAATAATATACACACAAAAAGAAATCTATTACCACTCAAGTAATGTTTAATTAACATCACAACGTTTTATGTTGTTGTGGTGTTTAAGAAATATTTGTTTTCTTTGCTCAATCCTATATACAGGGTGAGTTTTTTTAGATTTTCTCTATGGGGATCTCGGAAACTATAAGAGATAGAAAAACGGTTAAATGGGGAAAGAAGTGTAGTTTTATAGGACGAATAAAATGACACTTTCAAAATATTTGAAGAAGTCAAGGGTAACTAGATATTTTGAATAAAGTAAAATGTGTCAATTTTTTTAAATCAATATATCGCTATTATTATCATAGATAGAAAAAAACTGTAAGGGACAAAGTTGTAGAAAATTTTACACAGATTAATAACAAAAAATCAAAAAAAAAATGTCGCCCATATTTTGGGAGATATGACACAAACTTACCTTTTTTTAAATGGAAACAATAGTTGGCTATGACTTTATTAAAAGGGCTATTTTTTTCCCTTCAATTCGATATAACATATGCCATAGTTATTTTTAAAATAAAGTAAGTTACAGTCGTTTTTAATTTTACCATACACCAAAAAATAGTTAGCCATGAAAAAGACAAAAGTAAAACAATTGCAGTTGTTTATTCTAAACACATATTAATTCAATTTCATATTTGGTTTGTTTCGATAAGTTTGTTTTGTATTTATTTGGTGTTGAAAGTTTTTTAAAGTGATAATGAATTTTTCCAACGAAGAAAAGCGTGATATGCTTGTTTGTTACATTCAGTGTAATAAAAACGCTGCGGATGCTGCAGAACAATATTATAATCAATATATCGATCGTCGGCAGCCATCTTTACCAAAATTCAGAAGAATTTACCACAATTTGGGTGAGTACGGATCCTTTACAAAGCCGAAACTTGAAAAAAACGAAATTAATGAAGTTTCGGAAATAAACGTATTAGCATTGGCGATGATAGATCCATCCACATCGACCAGACAAATTGCAACAGAAGCAAGCATATCTCAACGGACTGTAGTACGAGTTTTGAAAAAACACAAATATCACCCATATAAGGTATCAATTTCACAAGATTTACATGACGGTGATACCAATAAGATAATGGTCTTCTGTATGTGGTACAAAAACATGTGCCAAGAGGATAATACGTTCCCTACAAAAATAATTTGGACAGATGAAACGCGATTTACTAATTGTGGGATTTTTAACCGGCACAATGAACATGTTTGGAGTCAGGAGAATCCAGGAGAAGTTGCACAACGTAGACCACAAATTAAATTTGGATTTAATGTATGGTGCGGTGTGTTCGGATCGAGAATTCTCGGCCTATATATTTTTGATAACACATTGAATGGAAATGATTACCTTCGTTTTCTTCAAGAAACATTTGAAGATATGCTCGATGATTTAAATTTATCAGTACGGGCAAGATTGAAGTGGTTTCAACAGGACGGAGCTCCACCTCATAGCAAGTTGGCTGTGCGAAACTATTTAAATGATGCTTTTCCTAATTCATGGGTGGGAAGAAATGGATCAATCCTATGGCCACCTAAATCACCCGACCTATCCGTTTTAGACTTTTTTCTGTGGGGTTATGTGAAGAACAAAGTGTATCAACAATCATATCAATCCGTGGAGGATCTTAGACTAGCTGTACTTGAAACATTTAATTCTATTGACAGAAGAAAAGTCAAAAAAGCCACAAATTCGATTTTAAAAAGATGTACTTTATGCCATAATAATAATGGTGGACTTTTTGAGCATCTTATGTAATATTTAAAATTTTCTTCTATTATTATTTTGATAATTTTGGAATTATTTTACTTTATGTTGCTTTTGCCAAATCTAAAGAAAGATAATAAATTAAATATTGATTTCGTTGCTATAAACAACCGCAATTGTTTTACTTTTGTCTTTTTCATGGCTAACTATTTTTTGGTGTATGGAATAATTAAAACGACTATAACTTATTTTATTTTAAAAATAACTATGGCATATGTTATATCGGATTAAAGGGAAAAAAATAACCTTTCCAATGAGGCCATAGCCAACTATTGTTTCCATTTAAAAAAAGATAAGTTTGTGTCATATCTCCCAAAATATGGGCGAATTTTTTTTTTGATTTTTTGTTATTAATCTGTGTTAATTTTTCTACAACTTTGTCCTTTACAGTTTTTTTTTCTATGATAATAATAGAGATATATTGATTTAAAAAAATTGACACATTTTACTTTATTCAAAATATCTAGTTACCCTTGACTTTTTCAAATATTTTGAAAGTGTCATTTTATTCGTCCTATAAAACTACACTTCTTTCCCCATTTAACCGTTTTTCTATCTCTTATAGTTTCCGAGACCCCCATAGAGAACATCGAAAAAAACTCACCCTGTATATTGATTGTAATATGAAAATGTTACAAATTTTAAATTAAAAATACGCCGCCCGCCAGCAATGAGACGTACTTCATTGGTGCTTGGTGTTGAGTTCATCTTTGCGCAGTGTGAGCGTTTCACGCTATTATTCTCTCTAACAGATCCCGTTTCTGGCCCATGCAGTGAATAGGGAGTTAGCGGTATAGACTAATAAGTATATGAGGAACCCCCATGTTTATCTCACATTCAGATACTACGTTAAAAACTATGCACTTATTATACGAAACTTTTTTTTCGATTCACGATAGATAGATAGTAATCATGTTTGCATTTAAATTCCAATTTTACGATTAACACGAAAATATTAAACTTTGGATTCTACTATTTTTTCTGTACGATGCGTGTTTTTCGAGACATACGCTATTCCAGGTTATATGAATCACCCGGTATAATTTTCAGACGAAGTTATGAAACTCGTATTAAATAATATATATTTTTTAAAGTGACTATTTTTTTAAAAAAGGGCTTGCGCCCTCTTTCTACACCACTGCATTAGGGTGCCTATTAACCTCGGACTGGCCTTGGCCGGAAGAGGCGTATGCACAGGGGGGGCATTTAGATTGGCCACCTCCGCTATACAAAATTCAATAAGCGCATATAACACTAATTCATTATATTCACATAATTTGCTTTTACATACGTAAGTCATTTGAACGACAATTTCGTACATTAATGTTATATTAAGAGAGCATGAGAAGAGGATGCGCCCGGAATATGGCCCGGTGGGCCAGCACGCCCCTGTACCCTGTATATACACTGTTGATACTTTTGCTCAGTATACAGTCTTATCACTAGTGACCTGAATTATTAATCTTACCATAAATTTAAAAATTAAAACACTCGAGTAAATTACGCAACAAATCGTAATTCGAAAGGATTCATTTATTGATTTTTATTAGCCCAGTTGAGATAATCAAATAAACGCCGCGGCGCGCAAACTCGCGCTCGTAATAAATACATACATCAATCTGACCTCTAAATCCGAAATAAGCGGCAAATTTAGCGCATATGCGCAGGATCCGCGTTCTTGCTGTAAACCTAAGTGCCGGTAAAAGGCGTGTTCGTCCGTTTAAGAGCTACGCTGCAACACGTTGTTTGCGCAAACCATACTTAAGTGCTTTGTTTACTGAATCCACTCGAGTTACTTAAAAGTAGGGTTGATTTGGTTCCACTTCAATTGAATTCCGTTTCTGATTTGTTGCGTTACAGCTCAGTCGTGCACGGGAATTTGCTATTGTTGCGTACATTCCAGCTTAGGAAAAAATGCCGGTGCCGAAAATCAAGTTCAATAACGGACAGGAGTACCCACTCTTCGGTCTTGGAACGTGGAAGGTAGGTAAAATGTTTGCTTGGTTCTTATAATAATACATATGGTTATGTAATCTATGGCATTATTATCAAAATAATGTTCATGTGATTTTTTGCCGGGTGACAACCAAATCAGAATAAACTTGACCTGCCTTGATAAAAGAAGATAGTTTAATAGATAGTCATAAAACAGCAGAGATTCTAAACAAATAGCATACGTGCCAAGTGTAATATTTTATTTATGGCACCCGCATGAATACACAATTCGTATGCACATGCAATCATATTTTACTGAAATAAAAACTATTTTCAGTTGGTCAAATCGAAAAAAAATGTGGGAACTAAAAAAAACTGAATTTGATGTATCTAAAAAATGAAATTTTAATTTGAATGTTAGCTTTTACGAATACTGAACAAACCATTCTAAATCACAAATTTTACACAAAATACCTCTATAATTTTATTTGCTAGAAATACAATTCATCTCTTCCTGTATATGATGCTGTATGAAAACCACCCATAAATTGACCCAAAACTGTATATTGTGTCACAAAAATTTTCAAAAAAAAAAACACCCACGTATGTTGCTCTTTTCTTTTACTTATTCATCTCGCCACACCCCTATAAAAGGTATTTGTTGAACCCAGGGCTAGCCAACCAAAATTCCATCGAAGGCCAAAATTAACACTTAAAATGTTTCAAGGGCCGCACCACAGTTTTCTTTTACGAAATCGAGTTTTTTTCATATATATTTTTTTTATTCAGAAGTTAAAAAGACTTTTTTGGGATTTTGACAATATTAAAAGATGAGGAAGGTAAAATTCCGTTTTATTTGTTTTTTTTTAATACGGGGAATGTTCCTTTTCAGTATAGATAGCCCTGCGTATATGCTGAACAATGTGCAAGCATCATTCACAAATGAAATTAGTAATTAGTTTTGAACTTCACTTTAAATCAGTCTTCAGATTCGCTATGCGGCCAATTCAAATTTTCAGGCTTCAGCTTCAAATTAAACCTTTAAAAAAAACAATAAATACCTGGACATTTACAGCGTATATATTATTGGATATGTATGCTTCAAAAAGTGTGAAAAAAATTAACATGTTTTTTTAATTTTTATTCATCTGTAAATGGATAATGTTGAATGTACAGGGTGAGCGAAACTCGATGTCTCAGCTCTATTATAATAAAAGGAAAAATGATAGAAAAAATCTGAAAAGCGGTTCATAATTACATATTTTTCTAAATTTTGAAACTGAAGTAATGACGTCATCGAATATTTTTTCCCAGAAACATACCTATATTTTTGAATATTTAAAAAGAACTGATTTTTCTGAATAAACTTAGTAGAGAAAAAAAATCTATCTTCTTCCGTTAAAATATTATAAGCAAACTTACAAGAAAGTATTATTAAAAATTCACTATTGTCACGATTTAAACAAGTAGCCTTTGGAAGCAAATATTAAAGTCGCATCTGTCAATAATGAAACATTGTTAATTAAGATTATTAATTATCATTAATTAAACATTAAAAAACACATAATATGTTACTGTATTACTATTATTTATTTAATAATCTACGGATTTCTCCGTTTTACAACATTACAAAAAATATAGAAAAACATAATAATAATACAAGTTACAATAAATAAATATCGCGCTTAACACTAAACAAAAAACATTACGCAAATTAACACAGAAAGAAACAAAGTATGTAGGCAATCACTGCAACAAAATTTTAATGTAACCACCTCCTACTTCTAAACAGGGTTGTTATTTAGTTTTTTTTACCAAGATGTGTTTTTTCATGGAAACAACGTTAAAAACATGTTTAAAACGTCTTTAAACCATGTTTAAAACGTGTTTAAAACATGTTTTAAACGTGTTTAAAACATGTTTAAAACACGTTTAAAACGTGATTAAAACAGAACAACAGTGCATTTTTCCTTTAAATTTACGGGAATTCGTTGTTTCAAAGCGGTTAATTTGGGGCTTTTAACGAGTGTTTTCCACCACCCAGACTAAGCATGAAGTAAAATTTCGAGTTTAGAAAAGCCTAAGAATTTGGATTGGCCGCGTAGCGAAGCGGAGCGGCCAATCCAAATTCTTAGGCTTTTCTAAACTCGAAATTTTACTTCATTCGCCACGCTTAAAAACACTGATTTACAGTGAAGTTCAAAAACACACACATACAACAACAATTATAGGCAACCTAATAAACGTTAGAGTTATTGGGTTGCCTATAATCACTGTTTTAAACAATTTGTTGAGCGCAGAATTTGACTTACGTTTTATTCACATCTACATATTAGATTGCCAAAGCCGTATATTTTAAACTTGACGATATTTCAGTGTTTTATACGTGTGGCGCATAAAGTAAAATTTCGAGTTTAGAAAAGCCTAATTTGGATTGGCCGCTCCGCTTCGCTACGCGGCCAATCCAAATTTTCAGGCTTTTCTAAACTCGAAATTTTACTTTATGCTTAGTCTGGGAGTGGAACACCCTAGTTTAAAGATTCAAATTAAAATCTTTTAAAAAAGCAACGAATGTCGTAAAATTTACAGTGTATGCATACGTATGTATACCTGAAAGAAAAATTCCCCGTATTTAAAAATGTAAACAAAAAATCTTTAAAAAATATAATTAGCAAATTTAAGATAATAAAAAAAACGTTTTAAACAAAGTTTACGTTTAAAACATGTTTTAAACAAATTTAAGATTTAAAACATGTTTAAAACAAAACCGTTTAAAACACGACGGCTGTTTTTGAACATGTTTTAAACTAAATAAATATAATCTCCGCCTTACTTCTATTGTTTTGTAAACTTTGTTTTTTAAAGTTTCCCACAAGGAGAAGTCTAGTGGGGTCAAGTCCGGTGATTTAGGCGCCCACTGTATCGGTCCATTTATACCCATCCATTTTCTCCATAAGTTTCATTTAAATATTGTTAGACAACTCGTGTTTTATGCGGTCCGTCATGCTGAAAACACATGTTTGCTCGCAGCTGTAATGGCACATTTTCGAGAAGCACAGGAACTTGTTCTTAAAGAAATTGCAAATATTGCTCACTGCGTAAAACTCCTTCGTAAAAATATGGACCACTCAAATACCTATAAATAATACCACAACAAAGGTTAATACCGAAGTGTCCTTCGTTTTCAATCGGATTGACAAAATGTGGATTTTCAGTAGCCCAAAAATGTTCATTTTTTTATTGGGCTTACCGTTACTAATAAAGCTGCTTTCATCCGTCCACAACACATGCTGGAAAAATCGATTGTCATTGATCTTTAAGTTTACCATCACTTGGACACAATAATTTATTCTTCGATGATGTTGATCTGACCAGTGTTCTCAGTTGTGAAGTTTATAATCGTGGTAACCATTTCCTTTCAAAATTTGTCGTACCGAACAATATTGTAAATTCAACTCACGACTGGCTTGGAATCGAGTTCCTTAGATAATCTTGAAAATACTGCAAAACAGTGGCAACAATATTGTCAGAATTGATCCTTTTAGCAATTTGTCTTCTCTTTCAAGTAGAAAATGCCTCGTTGTTTGCAACTAAATTGCGTTTCAATCTTGCAAATATTTTTAAGGTTGGAATAACACGTTCAGGGTATCTCTGGGCGTACAACTGAACTGCTCTTCTAGACTTTTTTTGGGATTATCCATAAACTAATAACATATCGACATTTTCGTTGTGCGTAAACATTTTTCTAAATCAAATGACAACAAAACGATATTTGTCAACCATTAGTTTATCTTTCAAAGGCTACTTTTTTAAGTTGTGACAATTGTGAATTTTTGATAATACTTTTTTAAAGCTTGTAATTGTTCACGGAAGAAAATACCAAATTTTCTTTTCTACAAAGTTTATTCAGAAAAATTTGCTCTTTTTAAATAACAAAAAAAAATATTCGATGACGCCATTACCTTAGATTCCAAATTTAGAAAAATATGCAATTTGGGCTTAAAATGGACCTTACTCAATCCCATTTATGAACCTTTTTTCAGATTTCTTCTATCGTTTTTCCTTTTCTCATAATAGAGCTGAGACATCGAGTTTCGCTCACATACATACATATTTGAATATAAATATTTTTTTCTGATTATTTATAAAAAAAATAATTCAAACTTCGGATTTTGATCAAATTTACAAAATTCTAAAATTTAACTTAATTTTATTTCCTGTGTATATTATAATCAATAAAACAAAATTCCAAACCGTTCAGTATTTTACAAAAGCAAATACAAATAAACTAATGTAGTTGTCTGAGTTACGTGAAGGTGTTAAGTCACTTAATTAAACACAGTTATATTCCTTTCTTCACTTTTATTTTTCTTGCTAGATGTACATTTCGGGTACTAAGACCCATTATCAATAGCTAACTAAGTTAGCTATTGATAATGGGTACTTAGTACCCGAAATGTACATCTAGCAAGAAAAATAAAAGTGAAGAAAGGAATATAACTGTGTTTAATTAAGTGACAAATAAATTAGCAAAAAAAATATACCAAAATTGTATATAATTTTAGTAAAATAATAATAATAAAAAGAGTATTTCTAGTATTTATTTAGAAAATTTATAAAAACTACACAGCAAAGTTTGAAAAAAACTGATACAATTTGTCGATGGTTAGAAAAGTTTACATTTTGTCATGATTTCATTAATAATAATATTTGGAAAACAGCCGATTTTTAATTTTCTTAGGTATCTTAAAGGTACGAGAAAATTGAGAAGTAAAGGTAAAAATATTGTTTTTGTTCGTTATACATAGGAAAATTTAACATTTTGAAAATTTCAGGGGATCTAATTATTTAAATTAGCATAAACATCATTTCAAGACATTTATCCGCCATCAAAATGTTAGTTATAATTATTGTTTTTAGTTTTAGCGGCGGTAAATTATTGTAAAAATTAAAAGACAGTCTTTTTATTTAAATAAATAAATACATGCTTAAATATACAAAAAGTATTTCTAAGATAATTAACTTTTCTTTAAAGAATATTGAAATTGAATGAATTTCAGTGAATTTGATGTTAAATCATCTGTTCATTTTACACATATAAATTCACTTGATGGATTAGGTGCAGATAATTACAAGTGTTAAGCTTTCCAAATAAATAAAATATGAAGAAATTACATTATTATTAACTGAACCAATACACTGCATTGAAAATACGAAATGTATTGCAATAAAATTATAGAGCATTTTATTTTTATGGTTTTAAATATTGTTTTGTCTAATTGTTATGTCTCCTGGTTCTGAAACTAGTTTCAGATATAGTGTAGTAATAAAACACAGGGCCCGCTAGTGAAGCGGGAAAATTAAAAGCGACCATTTTTTTAATTAAACTTTTATTGTCAGATTTTTTTGTACAGATTTGTGTTGAGTAAAATATGCCATTTTACTTTTTAATAATAAAGTCGCTCAAGTGAGAGCCATTTCCGTATAAATATTCTTTTAATCTTGAACGAATAATTTCCATTATTCGACGATGCAGGTCATGTTGAATTTGCAATTTCTTATCTGATATTTGATTGCTGAAAATCCAAGTGAGTTGCATTAAAACCCATTACATCATCAGCATTTTCATCATCTGGCATTATTGGGCCATGTTTTTCAATATTTTGATGATGCAGACCGCTACACTCACATAACCAGATCCATATTAATGCAACAGCTCTCTAGATTTAATTGTTTCCGAAAGAATGGGGCCACAAGTTATACTCTTTAGGGATTTCTGAATAGCAGGGTGTACAGTAATAGATTGCAAAACATACCGAAATTAAAAACGAATGTCAGACGAGAAATTATAAATGCAACATGACCAACATTTTTAAAAAGTAGTAAAGTAAAGTAAAAAGGCAGGCCCTGTATTTGCTTCCAAAAAAACTTTTATTTAAACACGGGAAATGTACCTACCTGTTACAGTTCCAAAAAGTATAAGAATGGTTTGAAATTCTAAAAAAATTAAAGGATAGGTAGATAATTCGAATTACCGTTTGAATGATGAATTGAATGATCATTTTGTAATGATCCGACCCTAGGTATCATACAAATTTATAATTTGATTTTTTTACTTACGTTGTGTTGTGTAGTAGTATGTGGTATATCTACAAGGTAAGTTCTGTTTAACTGGTCAAAGAAAACAAAAGCCAATTCAGAAAAAAAAAATATAGTGAATTATAAAAAGATGATTCCTATAATGTCAACCAAGTAACAACATGTTCTTTGATCTCATCGTCATTGTTGAACCTCTTGCCACTAAGACTCATAGAGAGAGCAGACACTTTCAGTTTTCGTGAAAGTTTTTTTTTCAACTTCAGCCACCAGTTCATTACTAGTCAAACATGGATGATCACTTCGTTCGTCATCAAGGACATTATCATATCCTTAACATCCTTCTTTCAAAATGTGATACGTGATTCAATGATAACAAGATGGGTGAACATTTTCTTATTATTGAATCACTTATCACATTTTCTCCATACACCTCACAGATCTGTTGATGAATGTAGACTGGTTTAATGTTCTTTCCATTGAGGAAATAAATTGCACACCTCGTCAGCCTTAGGAGGCTGGACGTCTCCAACACCCACACTAGACGGTTGTTGACCATTCTTTCCAAAATGTTGATCAAGCAACTGGTTAATGAAATTGACCGGTAACTATTTACATTATTGAGGTCCTTATTTGGCTTAAGGAGAGGCAATATGATAGTTTATTTCCAGCTACACTTCCCAAAAACTAAAAAGAAAGTTCGGCTTTGTTTTGTGCAAAATTCGGGTCGTAATTTAGAGATCGATTATTAAAACACGTTAGTCCAAAATAATTGATTCTTAAAATATCTTGATTATTTCCATCACTTAATTTATACCATCTATTAGTAACACTGAAAATCGACGAACTAGAGATACTTCAAACCTGTGTAACTGAACACCAGCACATCGATTTTGTTTATCTCTAACAGAATGTTGTCTATTTTTCTTTTTTTTTTAGTCTGAACCAGGAAAAGTAACCCAAGCCGTGAAAGATGCCATCGACATCGGCTACCGCCACATCGACTGCGCGCACGTCTACCAGAACGAAAAAGAGGTAGGCGAGGCAATCGCCGCCAAAATCAAGGAAGGCGTCGTCAAAAGGGAGGACTTGTTCATTACTTCCAAATTGTGGAACACCTGCCACCGTCCCGGCGCCGTCGAGCCGGCGATCAAGGTCACCCTTCAGAACCTACGTCTGGAATACCTCGACCTGTATTTGATCCACTGGCCATTCGGCTTCAAGGAGGGAGAGGACTTGTTTCCTTTTAACGAGGACAAGACGGCGTTCTTACCTTCTGATGAGGATTATGTGGATACCTGGTTGGCCATGGAAGAGGTACAGAAGAAGGGACTGACCAAGAGTATTGGTATCTCGAATTTCAATAAGAAGCAGATTGAGAGGCTTTTGGAGAAGGCTACCATCGTTCCAGTTACAAATCAGGTGATAATCAACTTGACCACAGTTCATCTACCTAAACCAGATTTCCTAAACTTGCCTCCAGATTCCAAACCATATGGACTCGAAAGCAGTCTGGTTGAATCATATTGTGTTCGGCATTTTTTCTAATGTTTTATATTGAAAGAGGTATATGATACTGCAACAGTTATGAACTACAGTCTGGGGAATAGCCTCAGACCCAACTTGACTATATGGCTTTTGATCTCATTTAACTGACACCTGCTTGACAACCCCTAAACCACTTAACTAAATCTCATATAATTATTTTTAGGTTGAATGTTCGCCGTACTTGAATCAAAAGAAACTGTTAGATTTTTGCGCCTCCAAGGGCATAACTCTGACAGCATACAGTCCTCTTGGATCTCCGGACCGTCCCGACAGGAAACCCGAGGACGTCGTCCTTCTCGATGATCCAAAATTCAAAGAAATTGGAGAAAAGTACAAGAAAACTCCAGCACAGATTGTCTTACGTTACCAAGTGCAGAGGGGGTTGATCACTATTCCAAAGTCCGTCACAAAATCGAGGATTGAAGAAAACTTTAACATTTTCGACTTTGAACTGTCTGCAGAAGATTTGTCAGTGTTGGATAGTATGGACCGTAATGGAAGGACGTGCGGATTTGATATGTAAGTGTATTGATTTTTATAAATTGTATCTCGAATGTATAATAACAATTAAAATATTGTGCTAACCAATATTTTAATTGTTGTCAATTTTTCTGAGTATTATATACGATAAATGTCACTTGTCAGTGCTTCATAATTTTAAGAAGCATCAAGTTTTGCCACAACAATAAATTTTACTTTCATTAGTACTAAAGTTCTAAATTCTTAGAATATTGTTTAAACTTGAGAGTTCGTCGCTTATATTAAAATACTCATACGTACAGGAAATTTTCCTTTTAAGTATACATATCCCGATGTATACGCTTTATGTTTTCAGCTATTCATTAATTTTATAAAAGCGTTCAATTCAAAATCTCATTTGTTTCTACTCCTTGATTAATCATGAAGTAAAATTTCTAGCTTGGAAAACCAAGAAAATTTGGCTTGGTCACGTAGCAAAGCGACTAAACCAAATTTTTGGGGTTTTCTAAACTCGAAATTTTACTTCGTGCGCCACGTGTATAAAACACTGATTTAAAGTTCAAAATATTATGCTTAAATTTGATCGCATGGTAAAAAATTTTACAAATATTTATTTTGTCCAACTAAATCTTGTTCTTTCAAAATTCAACCAGTTTTCTTTGGGATATGTAAATGTATTTAAAAGAATAAAATCCGAAAGCAAATTACTCAATGCGCTTGAATTTTGGTAGATTTGGTTACACGAAATAAACATTTGTAATCTTAACGTGAGATCAAACTTACGCAGTATATTTTTAACTTCACTTTAAATCATTTCTTTATATACGTGGCACACGAAGTAAAATGCTGGAGTTATCGAAATATGGATACTTAAAAGACAAATTTAATTAAGTGTTTAATCTGACATATATTTTTGACAAATATTTATTTAACTCTTTTAGATACACTATATTTACTTAGCTTATCTATAAAATTATGTCAGGTGTTAACAAAAATGCTTTATCACCTTTAATTACAATATTTAAAAAATAAGATTTCATCGGCAAATCCAGCAAGTTTATTGAGTAATTCATGTTTGCAACAATTTGATTTTTGTTTCAGCAATAAAAATCACAAGTTCTATCCATTCCATGATGAATATTAAGGAGAGCCTAATAAGTACAGAATGATTGTTTATAATATATTTTTTGTTGATCAGTTTTAAAAATTATATCTTATAAAACATTTTAATGGATAAAGATTAATTTCTTTTTAGAAAAATATATCTATTTTTTTTGGTAAATTTGCCCGTTATTAAAATAAATAATAACATTTTGTTAATAATATAATCGTTTATTTTCCATTTTATTTCTAATTGGTAAATATTTACTTATAGATTTTATGTTTGCTGCCAATTTATAATTTTATTATAAATAATGTTATCGTTTTACATGGATATTATTTTTTTAAATACTGCCGAAAAAACATTTCTCCGTAAGTGAGCAGAAGATCGGTGGTCTGTGTCGCTTGTTAGAAAGCAAGCCGTTAACTAATTAAGTACCAGTGGAAATTTATTGAATGCCTACAAAAAGCCTATGAAGCGATAAACAATATATTTTATTATAACCTTACCCCTAAATGCATGATTTTTTCTGTTAGATTATTTTTCAATGAGCCGTTCTGGACCCCGAACAGAGCGGACGTCGAGCGTGAGTTGTGCGTTCCATCTCTGCTCGCGTTTGACCCACACGTGGTTGTTTCACAAATTCTTTTTCATCCTATCTATTTTATCCTTTACAATCATCTATGTTCTAAAAATCCCATCCTTCCAACCACATGTGCATTTCCCGTAAATCCCTTACCATACCTCAGGGATAGCGAAATTTAAATTAACCAAAATTACTGTGACTGGTTAACAGGGCCTAGTTGCCAAGGCCATTAATTACGCAAAAGAAGAAGATTTTTTTAATAAAAATGATTAAAAAATATGTGTTTAATAATGAAAAAAGGTCCAAAATTTGAATGTGTAAAATTTGTGTAACTAAAAATTAGGGATTACTGCAACAATATGCAGTATTTTTAAAAATATAAAACAATTTATTTACGTATATAATTTTGATATAAATAGTAAAGTTCCAATATTTAAGCAAAGATAAATACTTTTTGGAACATTTTAAATATTTAGTTCGGAGGGTTTCACTTTTATTTATTTACACTGTGTGGTGAAACATGTTGCAATGTTCAACAATAAAAGTGAAACCTTCCCAAGTGTGTTGTTGTCAAATACTTTTTGAAACTTTGCAGCTAAAATAAGTTTGTTTCCAAATGGCAAGAAGATGCATGCATTTACGAGTTGAATGAAGCATCGGCGTAATCGTTTACAGTGGTGCAGAGAGCGATTGCAATGGGATGAGGAATGGAATAGAGTTATCTTTAGCGACGAATCCCGCTTTTGCTTAGGGATGAATAATGGCCGACAAAGGGTGAAAGGGTGACGACGCGGTGAAAGACGAGATTCACGATATGATGTTGTTGGCATATTCATCAAACAGTTATGGTATGGGGAGCTATTGCCTATAGTAGCAGGTCACCAATAGTATTTATCAGAGGCAGTATGACTTCTGCTCGTTACATACAAGAAATTGTACGAGCCCCCTACCTTGGAACACTACAACTTCAGCTTTTTCAAAAAGATAACGCTCTACCACATGTTGCAAGAGCTACATTGCACTTTTTTTAACGTCCAGAGTTAATCTTTTACCCTGGCCAGCAAGATCTCCTGATCTATTTTCAATTGAACATGTGTGGGATATAATGGATAAAAGAGTAAGGCGTTTAACTCCTCCTCCACAGACGTTAAGGGATCTTTGCCGTGAAATACAAGTTGCCTGGGGTATCTTATACCAAGGGTAGACAATGCTTATGGGAGAACTGGATTCCGAGTTTTCGAGGATAGAAAAGGAGAGACTGTGGTCGGGAAGTGGGTCCATCTACTTATGAATAGAATAAACGTCGAAGTATTCTAGAGAAAACTGCTCTGGTTGCGTCTACACACACACACACACACACACACACACACACACACACACACACACACACACACACACACACACACACACACAAACGCGCTCGCTCTTATTTCGTCGTGTAATTTGATCCCGTCTACACCACTCGTACGATGATAAATTTGATGACCTTCAGAAAAAATAAACTGTTCCGAATCATTTCTTTTATTTTCAGATTTCCAGCGTGTTCGAAATTATGGACTTTGGGAATCAGATATATTTAAAAAGCTCCTAAATAAACCTAAAATTTAACTAAAAATCAAAAAATAAAATTCAATGAGTTTACATTAAAGAATTCATTTGATATTATTTTTACCTTGATTGTTTTTTTTTTCTTCATAAATTCAATTGAAATTTTGGTATGTACCAAATTTGGCAAATAATTTATATTATAGATTAGTTATACAGAAAGTTTTTTAAGTATAAATAACTCAATATACAGAATACACTGTACATTTTTCTGGGCTTTTCTAAACTCGAAATTTTACTTCATGCGCCCCGGGCACAAAACACTGATTTTACGTGAGGTTCAAATATACTTAAATTTCACAATATTTTAGTGTTTTATACGCGTGGCGCATGAAGTAAAATTTCGAGTTTAGAAAAGCCCCGAAAATTTGTCTCGGGTCGCTGCGCGACCCTCGACAAATTTTCACGGGGCTTTTCTAAACTCGAAATTTTACTTCATGCTTAGTCTGGGAGAGGAAAACACTCGTTTAAAGCATCAAATTGAACTCTTTTAAAAACACAACGAATATCTACAGATTTAAAGAAAATAAGGTGATTTTGAAATATGTATACTTTAAAGGAAAACTTCCTGTATATGAACTGTGGTAGACGAATAATAAAATTTATTATCACCACAAAAAGTCTATTCGAAAATTTTTCTTTTATTTTGAGATTTCAAGCGTGTTCCAAATTATGAAATTCGAGAATTAGTTATATTTTATAAAAACAAATTTACAATGAAATTAACAATTCTAAAATATATTTTCTACGTTTTTAGTTATTTTATATATTTTTAATAAAAAAATTGTTAAAATTATTAGATTAATAGATTATTGTTTCAAATATTCATAATTTGTATAAATAAACAAAGTCATTTTACAATGAAAAAATGTAAAATATATTTCCAACATTTTTATTTATTATATATATTTTTAATAATAACGTGTTTAAAAATTAATAGATTTTTAATATATTTATGTTATTAAACATTTTTTATTTAAAAGTTAGATAAATACAAACATCTTTTTACAATGAAAAAATCAATTTGAAAAATGTTTGATGGGTATTTTAATTGGAATTGATAATAAAAAAACAGAAATTATTTCAATAAAATTGATAAATTATTTACGAATACACAAAACTAAAAACATAAAAATATAGATTCATATAAACATTCATATATACAAAAAACTAACAAACATTAAAAAACTATATTAAATATACATATAATTGTTTTCTTATTTATTAACGATATTTTAGAAGCAGTTTTTTCGTGTTTTTTTTTTATTCAAAAATAATTATACAGAATAAATCAAAGTGTAACACAAAATCAACAGAATATATTTTAAATAAAAAGCCAACAAATCAACACCTCATCATTTGCTTGTTTAATTTCATGACACTCCGGTTTTTAAAACTGCAATAAATAGCAAAGCTCGGTGTGTATATTTTTACTCTAACCAAATGAATATCATAATTTCCCTGAAATAATTTGGGAAGATAATATTTTAATGTTGAGAAATTAACATTAAAAATGCTACGTTCCGTTTCATTCATTTACACTCTGAATAACGTGTATGAATATCGAATTAACTTTTTTCCTTGACTATTTTCTTTTTGGACAATATTCATTATTTTAGTGGGGATAGCTTTATAGAAGAGATAAAAAATCAAATTCTTCGAAGTGATCTATCTGTTTTTACCTATTTGTAGGCATTTTTTCGACCACGTTTTTATTATGGTGTATACCCTCAAGCGCGACCAGAACAATACCACTGCAACTTACAGATAAGCCGCAACCTTCTAAAAACCATAAATATTTTGGGATTTAAAAAGATTATTTACTGTTGACACATTTAATCCGTATCCGCAGAATCCAATTCGGTAATTTCTTATCATGTTTTTTACTAACCGATATTTTAGTTTTCTTAAATCATTTTGAATTATTTTTACTTACCTATTTAGTCTGTAACATAATCCCATCGGTACCTTTTGTAAATGTAATCTGACTAAGAATAAAACCATTGAAATAATTGAATTAACCTGACATACAAAACATTGTAAACTGGAAATAGAGTATTCAATAATTTTTGCAATTACACTTCTCAGAGAAAATCTATTATACTTATTCTATTGAAAGACATCTTGTTGTTTTCTAAATGTTTTTGATTATCATCACTTAACAAGACTTTTCAACATATTTCAATATTTGAGCCAATTATCTCAAATATTAGGGATAACACTTGTTTCTGATTCCTGGGACCCTAAAACGTATATTTCCGTACAAAAAAAGATAGCCATGAGGTCGGTAACAATTATTTAAATGTAAAATTTATAATGTTATTAATGTGACTAATTACTTGATTTAACAAGTTTGTTTGTTTCGCAGTTTTTGATAATATTCTCAATTATAAAGTTTCATGATTTTTATATAATTTGTACTTTCTCTATATAACATTTTGTGTATCTCGGGAAGTATTGAGAATATTGAAAAATATTTCTGCTTATTCTTTTTCAAATTATCCCCATGCAGCCGCACGACGGATGCCATAAATTTTAATACAATAATTAGGTAACATTTTAGTGCCCGCTGAGTGTTGTCGGTGTTGGTCAAATGGCACACAATAAGCGTTTATAAAAGTTGATCATGTAACAATCGTTCAAAGTAAACGAATAATTAAAGTAGTCAGTGCAAAAACCACAAATTTCTGAAACTGTTAATATTTATTAAAAGTATGGTTAATTTAATAAAATACGCATCGTGATTAAAATATATACTGTGTCCATTTTGGGTTCTGATTTTTTTCTTTTGCAGAATAAACACTCATGTTGAATTGAATTATTGCTTTGTGTTTTAATAAATTTGATGCCAAACACTGACTTTTCGTAGAAACTACTGTTTTGACGATTTTATTGTCGTATAATCGTTCACTATTTTCAAGCTATATTTCAAATGAAACTGAGGAGAACTCAAAAATAATACCTCGAAAATACTGCTAGTAGGTAAAGAAATGATTTCAATTTTATTGTAATCGTTTTGGTTCAATAAGCGATACAAACTCAAATTCCAATTACATTGGAAATTTTTACATGAAACATACAATGCGCCTTGAAACGAGACACATAGTATATTTAAAACTATTTTAACCCATTAACGGCCAAGCAATTTTAATGATTTCTATGAATGACTTATTGCATTACATACTGTGATTTATTTCTTTAAATACACATAATGTATACGTGGATTTAATAAAAAGTTAAAAATCATAAATAGTTTATTATTATTATTATATTAAAGTGATAATGGATTTTCAAAAAATTAGTGCCCAACAATGTAATGTATACGCTGTCAATGTTCAGGCATTTGTCGATTTTATATAAAAACGTGCAATATGAAGTTAAGAACGAGTGTATCCACTCCCAGACTAAGCATGAAGTAAAATTTCGAGTTTAGAAAAGCCTGAAAATTTGGCTCGGGCGCGTAGCGAAGCGGAGCGACCGAGCCAAATTAGGCTTTTCTAAACTCGAAATTTTACTTCATGCGCCACGCGTATAAAACATTGTAATATTGTGAAGTATTTATAATACACTTTAAATAACAAAATATTTAAATTTTTCTTGGTACATTTTCAATTCAGGTCAAATAATATAATATATCAAATTAACTTATTTAGTAACTTAATTATCAAAAAAATATTAATGTTGCGTGTATGCATCAACGGCGCTTAATGGGTTAAAAACTTCAAACGGTAATAATTCAAAAACTAAAAAAAAAGGACTTAACTGCATTTTGCACTGACCCCTTTAATTAAAAAAGAAACCCTTATCGATCAGTAGATTTGATCTGATCAATAGGATTGATCTGATTAGTTAATAAAATGATAAGTTGATGTATTTGTTTTACTTTTTATCAAAAGTTAAATAGTTTTGTATTTTAAGTTTTTTGTACAAAATAAATAATACTTAATGAATTTTACAACGTTCACATATAATTTCATAAAATCTATTCTCTAATAACGCAGAAAATAAAATTGTAGAAGGAAACGCATGAATGAATGTAACACGCATCCTTAGCTCGTTAAAAGAAAAAAAAAACGTGTTTTTAAGATTGAAAAATCAACATCTGGAATATGATACAACGAGAAGCGTGGAATAGAGGGAGAAAGAAATTGTCTCTCTCTCACTCTCTCACTGAGACTTGATTTCGCGACATCTGGAGTAAAATAGTCGTAACCGACCGACCGCAGGAAGCCAGACTGGTGTATATAGGCAGCCATATACACCAATTTGGCATCCAGCGCTCTGCTCCCATTCGCGTGTACCCAAAATTTATATGGGGACTGGCTAACTGGATATATATGAACTGTGCTTATACCCAGGAGGTGGTGGAGGACTAACACATTATTAACATTTGCACACGTACTGATGAACCGGTCACTTTGAAAATGTAATCAATTTTACACATTATCATACTGAATATGTACACAAAAAATTATTGAAATTCAATAATCTTTCTTTGTGTTCACTTCTCTTTGTCACAATAAAATGTTTTTTTCGGCAGTAAAAGAGAGGCGTTTATTAAATCCCGCAGATTAACGATCATTAAAACATAATTTCAGGGTTCTAGGTTTATCAGATTGCTTGCATCTTCTAAATAATGTCTTAAGGGCGAACAATTCGGCAGGTTCAAATAATACATGTAAGGCATCTTTATCTTTCTGTATTTTTGTGTTAGCTGGCCTTGTTGATTCCGGAAGGTAAAAAACCATTACATTTACGGATCTGCGACAACATTCCTCAACTTCTTGTATAATATTTTCCTGATTGAAATTCACATTCACGAAATTTCAAGATTTAGCATTTTCTTCTAGATTCGAAATATGCTGGTCCAAATCACTGTATTTAGAACTGATCATTAGAAGAATCTCCTCTCTAAATTTAGCAAAGTGCTCTTTGAAGGTTTTATTAAATATATCCAAAGTTAAATCATTACAAGATTCAGAAATAATATAGGCTTGAAGTTTAATACATTTAGCACAAAACCATTTCAAATTCATATTTGTATTAATAATTGATAAATCAGCATCCTTTAATTCTGTACATCTTAAGGTTGGAAATTTACATGTTATTTGGCCATAAGAACGAATAAGGATTAATCTTCCACAATTATGAAAATGGAGCATTGAAACTTATACATATTGTACATTGAAGCTTTATGAATAAATGAATAAATTGACAGTATTTGTTTTTCAAAAAAATATTTCTTAAATTAAATATAAATTAAATAATGGAACGCTGTCAAATGATTACATAAATCTGTGTATTACTTTCATAGGAAACATTATTTCTGCTTCATATTGCTTTAATTTATTAAAGGTTATTGAGGTTATTATTATAAGCATGTTGTATTGAATAGATTGATCTAAAATAAATGATAAATAAAATTAATCGTTGTTTAGAAATCTTTATAAGAGCAATGTAAATTTTGATTATACTTTCAATAAATAGGGGACAGCATCGTGCCTTTTTAGTAATATTTTAAAAATACACTGTGATTTCTAAAAACATGTGAAAAGAAATTAGTATTGATATGTAGAATTAATCCTTTAGTAAATTAAGTTAGCTAAATATTACTCATTGATCCATTTGTGATCAGATTGTAATTATAGTAAAATACAACTAAGTGATATGTAGAATTCATATACGACATTTGTCGCGACACGGGCTCTTGGCTCCCGGCTCCCGACCTTAAGTTGCGAATGTATTTTTTCTGACGCGAACCGTTTATTCAATTATTATGTTATTGATACACAACAAAGAAAGACATTGTTAAAATAGTTCCCAATACATTTTGTAAATGTAATTGTATTTCTGGATTCATGTGTTGAATAAAAATGTGGAATGCCAGTAAATGTTGACTCAAGTGATGAGTCGGAAAAATCGTATTTCATTTATAAATTACTAAATTGAATGTGCGGCACTGGGCGATTTGGTCACCGAGGCACCGAGTCAGCTTAACACTTTTTGGGTCCCAAATTCGAATTGGATTATTGTAATTTCCTTTTTTTGTACTGTACTTTGGTTTAGACTACTCAGCTTGGAGTGTCGCCTAGAGATGGGCGAAACGGTTCACAAGATCTGACTCACTTTAAAGAGCTGGTTCAGTGAGCCGGCTCAAAAGAGTTACATGACTCAGTTACGAGCTAGCGATCCGCTAAGAGTTCTGACTCTTAGAGATCCATCTGATTCGCCAACTCATTGAATTGAGCGACGCACAGTGGTCTGAAACCGACCAAAATGCGACAAAACACCACAGTTTTTTTTTTATTTTGTGTGATATCAATTTAAAATTTGGTATGCTTGTACTAAACACAATTTCGAGTTTACAGATCTTCCATAAAACTTATTTGCACTTCCGGTTTCGCCAGAAATAACATCAATTTTCAAAATAGTGATGTGTCCATCATAGCACGTTCTTCGTTAAAGATAAGATGATTCAAATATCAACAATATGGAAAACTTGCACAAACTAAATTTATTCTACTTTTATTATTATTCCAAATCTATTCACAAAGTAATTTTTGCATTTTTTGCTACTTCTAGGTAAATATTGATCATCATCACATCTAAGCGTTTTATATTTTTAACTTCACTGTAAATCAGTGGTTAATACGCCTCCCATAGTGGAAGTCTGGAAGTGGAAAACACTCGTTACTTTAAAGGGGGGTTTCCGGGCCCCCCTCTAGATACCAAAAAATCATACATTTAAAATTGTTGCAGGCAAGTTTTCACCAAAATTAAAATAAATAAATAATTATCTAACGATTAGAAAATTAAATGTTCTTAACTAAGGAAATTATCTAGTTAAACATTAACAAAAAGCTGTCAGACTTTATAAAAAGAATTAGTATGTATAATGAGCTCAGAATTTTCAACACAATTTATCAACCAACCGAACAAAAGTAAAGGCTAGTATTTTGTAAACTTTACAATATTTCAATGTTATATACGCGTGGCGCATGAAGTGAAATTTCGAGTTTAGAAAAGCCTCGTGAAAATTTGTCAAGGGTCGCTGCGCGACCCGAGACAGCTTTTCTACGCGGGGCTTTTCTAAACTCGAAATTTTACTTCATGCTCAGTCTGGGATTGGACGACACTCATTTAAATTTCGTTAGATTTTCAACATATCGAGATATTCATTTATTTTCATGAATTTTCCAGCATCGATTAAAAGTATTTAGACGTTATATTAATCGTTAACGATTAATAAACGTTTTGAAATTTGCGGAAAATTAACGAAATTCTAGAAAAGTCATAAATAGCGGAATTTTTCTTTTAGTTAATCGAAAATCTAGGAAGTACACGAAAGGTGTCAAAGTTATAAAAAGTAACGAAAGAAGTCAAGAATTTGAAAATCAGCAATAATGTTCGAAAATGCATGATTTTTCTCAACATTTTATAAATTGTAAATCTTGGAAATTAAAAAAAAGTTTGAAAATTAAGTCCACATTTATTAACTAAATAATGCAATATTCTGGGAATTTTCTTTTAGGTACATAATTTTCGCTGTAAATTTACTGACATTCGTTGTTTTTTGTAGAAGCTTTAAATTTGAAGCGTTTAACGAGTGTTTCCAATCCCAGATTAAACATGAAGTAAAATTTCGAGTTTAGAAAAGCCTGAAAAATTGGCATGGTCGTGGGACTTTTTTAAACTAGATATTTCACTCCATGCGCAACGCGTGTTAACCACAGATTTAAAGTAAAGTTGAAAATATATACTACTGAGATGTGATATGATAGATATTTGTTTTAAGGCCGGAAATTCACATGTTATTTGGCCATAAGAACGAACAACGATTAATCTTCTACAATAATGAAAATAAATCTTCGAAACTTACACATATTGCACATTGAAGCTTTGTGAATAAATTGACACTATTCTTTTTTCAAAAAAAATGTTTCCTAAATTATATATAAATCAAATAATGGAACACTCTTAAATGATCACATAAGCCCGTGCAATACTTCCACAGAAAACATTATTTCTTCTTCATATTGCTTTAATTAATTGAAGTAATTATTATAAACTAAATAATAAATCAAATTAAGCTTTGCTTAGAAATCTTCATAAGAGCAATGTAAATTTTGATTATGCTTTTAATAAATAGCAGCATCGTGCTATTTTAGTAATATCTTAAAGTTATATTGTAATTTCCAAAAACATGTAAAAAGAAATTGGGTTTGATATGTAGAATTCGTGTACGGCATTTGTCGCGACACGGGTTTCCGGTGCGCGGCCTTGAATTACGAATGTAATTTTTCTGCCGCGGACTGTTCATTGATTATGTTGTTGATACACAACAAAGAAAGACATTATTGAAATATTTCTTAATACATTCTTTAAATATAAGTGCATTTCTAGATTCACATTTTAAATAGGAATGTGGAATGTCGGTATATGTTGTGTCAAGTGATAAGTCGGAAAAATTCCTTTTTTATTTATTTACCAAATTGAATGTGCGACACTCAGCGATTTGATTACCGAGGCACTTAGTCAGCTTAGCGTCTAGAGGTTGAATTGGGTTATTGTAATTCCTTATTTTTTGTACGGCGCGCGGCGGCTTAGCCTACTCAGCTTGAAGTGTCGCCTACCCAGCTTGGAGGATAGACCTCCTCTCGTATTCGCATCTAATCTTTTTGTGTGCTTCATTGCAGTTTACCAAATTAAAGAGCGCAGAACGCGACAGTCATGTATGATATTTGATTTTTGATAGTGATCAAATAAATCACTTATGTAGTTGCAAATAACATGAATATATATTTTATGTTGCCAGAATTTAACTGTTTGTCTACAACATAAATAATTTCCACTCCCAGACTAAGCATGAAGTAAAATTTCGAGTTTAGAAAAGCCCCGTGAACATTTTCTGGACTTTTCTAAACTCGAAATTTAACTTCATGCGCCATGCCTTTAAAACACTGATTTCAAGTGAGGTTCAAATATACATAAATTTCGCAAGATTTTAGTGTTTTATACGCGTGGCGCATGAAGTAAAATTTCGAGTTTAGAAAAGCCCAGAAAATTTGTCTTGGGTCGCTGCGCCGAGACAAATTTTCACGGGGCTTTTCTAAACTCGAAATTTTACTTCATGCTTAGTCTGGGAGTGGAAAACATTTGTTTAAAGCTTCAAATTGAACTCTTTTAAAAAACAACGAATATCTAAATATTTAAAGGAAATAATCTGAATTTAGTATACGTATACTTTAAAGAAAAACTCCTTGTATATACTCATATGGAATATCAAACTGAAATCATTAATGGTAAAGGCATCTGTTTCGTTATACAGCTATATGTATGTCGATAGAAATTAAAATCGTGAATATTTATCCAGGGTACTTGTGTCTTCTGTAATTCAATACCCATTTATTTATTCGCACGGTGCTATGTAAACAAACAAACAACGCGCTCAGCACTAATCATTTTTATTATTCGTTGCGATAAAATTCGGCAGGCACTATAAACCATAGTCAAAACTACTTTATGTAATTTTGCTATTTCTGCGCCATCTCGTATCCCAGAAACACACAACTAGCAAAAATTGGCCCTCTTAAGAGTTCAATTTGAAGTTTTAAACGAGTGTTTTCCACTCCCAGATTAAGCATGGTCAAATTTCGAATTTAGAAATGCCCTAAAATTTGGCTGCGCGCTACGCGACCAAACAAAATTTTCAGGCTTTTCTAAACTCGAAATTATACTTCATGCGCCACGCGTAGAAACCACTGATTTATAGTAAAGCTAAAAATATATACTGCTGGGATGTGACAGATATTTACTAAGATATAGCGAAAAAATGCAATAAATATTTATTTTGTGAATATTTTGTAAATGTGATAATAATAATTAAAGTAGGACAAATTTAGTTAGAGACACTTTTCGATATTCTTAATATTTAAATCATCATATCTATAACGAGGATAGTGCTTCATCAACTACATTAACATTTTTTTGAACCGAAAACCGAAAAAAACCGTTACGTTTTCCGGAACGAAAACTGGAACCGAATATATATACAGGGTGAGTCGGGAGGAGCGCACCAAACTCTAGGAGTGTATTATACACATGAAAATAATGTAAAAAAACTCATTTGTTCTTATCCGATTTTCATTTGTTTTCAAGTTATGGCGTAATTAAAAATGTTCATCTAGCTTTCCACTTCTATCTGAATTTTAACATTATCAAAGTATGCCATGTTCGAGGCTTATAAACATTTGATAATTCTGACGTTTGGTGAACTGTCAGTGTACGGTGAACAGTAACTGAACGTTTAAGTTCGAATTAATGTGATTGTTAGTGTTGCAAAATGCCACATACTTATTCAAATTTAGAATATGCAAATATGGTGTTTGTATATGGTTTCTGTAATGGAAATGCTACAGCTGCTGTTGAAGAATATCGTGAACGTTTTCCACACCAAAGACATCCTGATAAAAACATATTTATTAGAGTTTTCAACAAATTGTGCGAGACTGGTAAGCTTCCCAGTGCTAACATAACATATGAGCGCGCTGCTCGACAAGGTTTTGTAGAAGTAGAAAATATTCTGCATCTAGTAGAAGAAGATGCAACTACTAGCTCACGGAGAATTGCCACTCAATTGGCAATTCCACAAAAAAGAGTGATGAACACGCTACACGAGCAAGGCTTATATTCTTATCACCTTCAGAGAGTACAGCACCTACAACCAGGGGATTACGCTAACCGCACGGAATTTCGTCGGTGGATAAATAATAATCATCGTAATGTATCGAGTATACTCTTTACGGATGAAGCTACATTTACCCGTGATGGCATTAACAACACTCGTAACTCTCATGTATGGTCTGATGAAAATCCCCACGCAACAGTCGAAAGCAATTTTCAACATCGGTTTTCTGTAAACGTGTGGTGTGGTATGGTTGACAGTTATTTAATCGGCCCTTTCATTTTGGAGAATCGTCTCACAAGAGGCAACTACCTCAATTTTTTACAAAATGAATTACAAGGCCTGCTAAAAGATGTTCCTATAAATATTAGAATGCAGATGAACTATCAGCACGATGGAGCTCCTGCACATGTCGCTCGTCAAGTCAAGCAACATTTGGACGAACGTTTTTCAGGGCGTTGGATTGGTCGTGGAGGTCCTATTAATTGGCCTGCAAGATCTCCAGACCTCACACCACTAGATTTTTGTTTATGGGGCTGGATGAAAAATGAAGTCTACAAAATAAAAGTGGACACACGGGAATCACTAATTAGATGAATTGAGAATACTGCAGCCCATATAAAAGAAGAAAGAAATGAATCAATTGGGAAAGCAACAAACGCTCTTCGTAGACGAAGCAGAAAATGTTTAGAAGTCAATGGCGGTATTTTTGAACATTTGTTGAAAGAACGCTATGATTAAGAAACATTTTTTGTATAATAACTTGTTTATTTGTTAATATGCTATAACTTGAAAACAAATAAAAATCGGATAAGAACAAATGAGTTTTTTTACATTATTTTCACGTGTATAATACACTTCTAGAGTTTGGTGCGCTCCTCCCGACTCACCCTGTATATACTCAATGACATTAGAAGCGTAACACCAAGAAGGAATGATTTTTTTGAATTCATATTTTAGCAACAGAGTGACTATATTTAAAGCATACATTGATAACAATTTCAACCTTGTGCCTTTTATATTTATTGTGAAAAAAAATATTTCACTTTTTCTTTTTTGATAAAACTATTTATATGAGCTGTTTAGTACAGATGTTTTTAGTTTTCGTGTTTCCGTTGAGTGTGTTAAGCTTAAATAAAATGCCTCGAGTCCGAAGACGTCCACAATATCACCATTTGAGCGATTTTGACCGGGGTCGAGTTGTTGCTTATCGAGATGTCCGTATGTCCTATCGCGAAATTGCCCGCCGTATTGATTCCACTGCAGCAACTGTAATACGTGTGTATCAGGTATGGACAGAAGAAGGTAGAGGAGCAAGAAGAAGACCAATTGGTCAACCAAGGCGTACCACAGAACGTCAAGATCGGCGCTTAAGACAAATAGCCCTGCGAGACCGTTTCGCTACTACGCGTCAAATCGGTGATCAATGGATTCAATCCTTTGGGCTTCTTTCGTACCGTCCAAGATTAGTGCTTCCTTTAACAGCGAGACACTGTCGCCAAAGGTTGGACTGGTGCAGAGAACGGCAGCATTGGGAGGCAGAATGGCACGATGTCGTATTCAGCGATGAATCACGATTTTATCTAGGCACGCATGATGGCCGTAGAAGGGTACGACGCTACCGTGGAGAACGACCTGATCTTAGGTTTGCTATTGAGAGGCATGTACACAGGACTGCTGGAGTAATGGTTTGGGGGGCTATTGCTTATGGTAGTCGATCACCTCTTGTATTCATTCGAGGCAGTATGACAGCTGCGCGTTATGTTGAAGACGTCATACGACCGACTTTGTTGCCTTATTTAGATGGCCGCCCAGACGTACTTTTTCAACAAGATAACGCACGTCCCCATATTGCTCGTCGAAGTATGAACTTTCTTAATGAAGCTGGTGTTAATGTTTTGGCGTGGCCCCGTTCGCCGGATTTAAATCCCATTGAACATGTGTGGGATATCATGTGAAGAAGAATATTCTCTTTGCACCATCCTCCACAGACTCTAGCACAGTTGATCGATGAAATTCAAGTTGCTTGGAACGAGATGCCTCAAGAAGACATCGACCATCTCATTTTGTCGATGCCCAGACGTCTACAGGAGTGTATACAGCAAAGGGGTCGCCAAACACATTATTAATTTTTTTTTGATTGTTTTATAATAATATTTCTAGAAAATGTAATCATTTTATTCTTGATGTAAGACTACCATACTGGCAAAAAATCAAGTTAAAATAATAACTCCTTCTGGGTGTTACGCTTCTAATGTCATTGAGTATATATATATATATATTTATATATATATATATATATATATATATATATATATATATATATATATATTTAACTGAACCGGAACGCGAAAAATAACGGTTCGAAACCCTGCTTTTGACACATTCGACAGTTGCTTTTTGACACTTTGTGTCAGTTTTCCACAGGTACTGATTTTGAAGTATTTCGAAATAGACATTATTCCTCAGCGATAAGACATAAGTTGTTGTCAGCCGACATTTGAACTATGACAGGTACCCCACCCACTGAGGAAACACAATTAAGTAATGTTTCAGCAACATTAAAACAACGTTTAATGTTGCTACAATGTTGATATAACGTTATTTGTTTGTTTTTTGCTCAGTGGGCACCCACTGAGCAAACACATTAAAGTAATGTTTCATCAATATTAATACAACGTTTAATGTTGTTACAATGTTGACATAACGTTATTTGTTTGTTTTTTGCTCAGTGGGCATATTTGAACAATATTTACAATTAACTAGTCCGCGTTAACCGACATTTGAACTATGGCAGTTGACGTAGCCGAAATTTAGTTCACAGAGTGATATCTAATCTAACCTAACTTAACAAAGTGAAATGTAACCTAACGTAACTCTTAACGTTTCATCACTTCTTGGCTAACTTTTGACATAGTATGTCACTTTTTGGCATATCGAGCGTGTAGCAAGTGTGTTTTAACAGTTAAAGCAAAATTTCATGGAGTAAAAGTGTACGGGATTGTTTGTTATAATTGTCATTTGTTTTTACAAAAATGTCATTGCTGTCAACATACAATTATAATTGCTTGTACGTCGTTTGTTTAACAGTTAGAGAGAATCTTTAAAGGTAACATTTCTATGGATTTTAGTTCTAGTTTTCATCTGTTTAAGGTTGCGATTTATATTAGGTAAAATCAAACGTTTTGGGTAGTAACTAGTTCCAGCACCATTGATGTTCTGATTAAAGGACAGCAACAGGCATGGCACAACTAAAAGGGAATGAGCCACACAAGACTCTTACTAGATGGTCCGGTACCAGCAGCACATTGACGCTGTCAGGACCGAGCAGATTAAAACTACGAAAAACCACAGGACTAGTCACTGGACACTTTGACCTGAATAATCACAAACATAGAATAGGAATTGTGAGACCCCTACGCCGTGGGTGTTTGGAAGAGGAGAAAACTCCCTAACAACTACTGCGTACATTCGAAGCCTATAAAAGGCAACGCACGAAGCAATTCGGGAATCCTTTGCTACCTGAAATAGAGCTCAAGAAAATCCCCTGGCTGATAAAAGACACAGGAGTACACAGGGAGTATACCATCCAGAGGCGCACAAAAGGAACACGGAGACCGCAGTGAAGGGACGCTAAGCGACACCATCTCATGTGACAAAAAAAAGGAACAACATGATACATCAAAATAGTGCTGAAACTTGTAGGATTTTAATGTTACCAATTCAAAACGATTAAGATTATAGTATTTTTGTAAAAAAATCCTTGAAATGCGTGAATGATTTGCTCATTTT